>QRDG01002091.1:0-214279 GCA_012064385.1 Puccinellia tenuiflora | reverse complement strand
TCGTACTAGAAGCTGTGGCTTCACACGATCTTTGGATTTGGCACTCCTTCTTCGGCATGGCCAGTTCTCATAATGATATCAATGTGCTTCAGCGCTCTCCGGTGTTCTCTAGACTTCCAGAGGGCAATGCTCCAGAGGTGAGCTTTGAGGTCAATGGCGATACATACACCAAGGGATATTATTTAGCTGATGGCATCTATCCGGAGTGGTCTACTTTTATGAAGACAATCTCCAATCCTGCTGACGACAATGAAACTCCAAACAAGAAGAACATGGAGGCTCGATCTGCAAAGGAACAAGAGGGTTGTAGAAAGGATGTGGAGCGTGCTTTTGGTGTGCTCCAATCTCGGTGGGCTATTGTTCGACACCTGCTAGAACATGGAGCGTCGACACTATGTGGTAGGTGATGAGTTGTTGTGTGATCATGCACAACATGATTGTGGAGGACTAGCGTGATGATGGTATATATGATAAAGATTGGCAGTTTGGCGAAGAGATGGTTGTGCCACAGTTTGGATCGACAACATTTGCATGGTGGATCGAGTTTCATCGAGAGATGCGTAATAAGACAACTCACAAACAACTTCAAAAAGATTTGGTTCATCATATGTGGAGTCATTTTGGGAACCAAGAGTGCTAATTGCTACATTCTTGATAAATTTGATTGTACTAAATTATTTATTTTATTCAATTTGGTTGTAAAACTATTTGATGAATAATTTATTCAATTTGATTGTAAATTTATTCAATTTGGATGAAATCTATTGTCTAAAAAAAAGACGGGGGTGGACCAAATGGGTTGGCCCGTTGGATGCAATGGCAAAAAATTATCGGACGGGGATGAACCACTGTCCGCTTTCCATTCCAAACGGATGAAAAGCAGACAAGTTTTTGGTCCGTTTGGTCGGCGCGTTGGAGTTGTCCTAACCATAAATTGCGAATTATCCATCATTACTCTGATGTTTACATTTCGTCTATGAATTTGATTCTTCCATATATTAAATAAAATCTATACTACATATATATATAATAATCTATACCTAATATATATATATATATTCCAGCTATTCTGCACTCCCTTGTAGAATAAGTATTCTGCACAACTTTCTGAACTAGGTGAACACGGACAATAATCGGTGAACCTCTTAGCGGAAAACCTAGGTTTCCCATTTTGGCGGACCTTTTTCGGCCATAGATTTCAAACCGTTGATCCAAATGGCGCGTGCAATATACCATTGGATTCATATTGTAAATGCGCAACTTTTACTCTTCAGGACGGTTTTCAAATTCTATACGGTTTTAGAACAATTTCGAATATACTAAACACGGATTTCACGATTTTGTCCGTGTTCGTATAGTATTTGGGTCGCCATTTTTAAACCCCTTCTCGGATAGATGCAAATAATATGCCGTTGGATAGGTATGAAAATTGCGCAACTTTTACTCTTCTGGCAGGTTCCAAAATTATGCACGGTTTGAAAACAATTTCAAATAATCTAAACATTGTTTTCGCGGATTTGTCCGTATTCGTACTGTATTTTGGACGCCATTTCCAAACTGTTTGTTGGATTCATGCAAGTGATTCGCCGTTGGAAAGCTATGGAAAATGCGCAACTTCTCTATATCTAGCTAATTTTCGAAATTCATTACGGTTTAAGAGCACTTTTAAAATAAGCAATTCTATTTTAGGTCCAGCGGACAGTTTTTTTGGCAATCACTTTCAAACCGCTTATAGAAATGTAACAAATGATACGGCGTTGGAAAGATATTAACGAGACACAACTTTTTTGTGAAGACAAGTTTTTTCAATTCCTTACCGTTTATGAGTAATTTTAAAAATGATAAAAACGGATAAACGAACCAACACGATTACGATTTGAAATTGACACGGTTGTGGTGTTCGGATAGAATATTGGTGGATGACAGAGTCAAATTAGAGTCAAATTCTTCCTAATTACATGCGGGGACAGTCGATTTGGCCAACCGGAGCTTGTATGAACGATTTATATGCATAATATTTCTGCCCCGAAAAACAGAGTATAATGAACTTCCTAATTATACGGTAATGAAACTCTAGTTATCTGTTACTGAACTTCCTAACGCGAATTTTTTCTACCGTAATGCTCACTGTTTTCTTGTTATTTTCAAACCGTTTTTCGAAATGATGCAAATGATATACCGTTGAATAGGTATGGAAATTGCGCATCTTTTTCATGTTGACCATTTTTCGAAATTCTTTATAGTTTGAGAGCAGTTTAAAAAATAATAACGCTGTTGTCAGGATCTTTTCAGTTTTCACAGTGTTTTACTCTAAGTGGACTTCAATATTATATACATCGAACTTCAAAAAGTTCTGAGAGTGAACCTTTAGATTTTTTACACATAAATAATTTAGACGTTTTGTCAAACCTCCGACATGAATGTTTGAACTCCCAGGCATGAACTTCCTTGATTGAGAAAGTGAACCTCCTTTTCGAAAAAACTAGAACCTTTTTTTAATCGCGAATGAATTTTTATTTTTTATTGTTGTTAGGAAAAATGTGAACCTCGGGTATGGACGTACTGAACTCCTTTTTTTTTTAACTTTCGCGATAAAAAATGTGAACTTTGTTTTTAAAATGAACATTTAAGAAATATATGAACTTGTTGAAGTATTGGAAAAATAAACTTAGTGCCGTGCATAACGTGAACTTCACATAAGTGACGAATTGAACTTTTCTACATATATTAGGTGAACTTCGTTTTTTTCTAGCAAATGAACTTCCCTTACGGCTATAACCGAACTTTCACGTGAGACAATTTTAACTCCCCAATATAGTATAAGTGAACTTTTAATTTAGACGTGTTGGAGGAGCTAGCTAGTGGACTTCTTTCAAATAGACCAACTGACGTTTTTAAGAACTTTCCTAGTTTCATGTTATGGAAAAAATTTAGTGTGGACTTTTAAAAATGTGTACTTCACGACAAAAACTTATGATTTTTTTTTCATCCGCTTAATCTGTCCATTGAATATTGCATTGGATGCAAAGTAATTATGGCTCACTAAGCAACTGAGAGAAACAAAACAGCCAAAACGACTAATCAGTGTAGAAATATATTTCCGAACTGCAGTTGCCAGCAGTTCAGCACAAGCAAAGTAGCAGTTCATCACTGAATAAAATGTAAGAAAACATATGTATGGACAGGGAAAAGAAAGTGCGTCAGAGGGGAAGTGTCTACGGCCGACCCAAAACTGAAATTCCACGAGCGTGTGGAGGGGGATGGATGCGGCGCCGCCGGTCGAGCGTGCTATAGGATAGGGGCTCCGTAGTTGCCACAGGGTAGCACTCGGTGGACACCGAGACCCTGGCATGCAGCTAGGTAGGCTGGGCGGCGCGCTGGGGTAAATCGGCCGGGCAGCCGTGCGGGAGATGGAGGAGCCTCCGAGCCGGTACATCGCCCATGGAAACAGGGGGTGCGCGCGATGGATTCTGAGCCGGTACAGCGCTCGCGTTCCGGAAACAGGGCGACAGGTGGTGGATGGGGCTCCACAGCGGAGCAGGTGGCCGGATTCCCGGGCGGCGCAATCGAGGAGGCGATCTCGGCGGCGCTGGAGGCAGGGCGCATGGGGAGTTGAGTCGGGTGTAACCGGAGGAAGAGCGCGCGGGAAAGCAGAGGACGGGGCTGCAGCCACGGTGGCGCACCGGCCCTCTAGAAGATGGCGGCGACCCTCCCCAAGACGACGCCGGCACAGAATCACGGGATGGACGGAGCGCCCACCCCGCGGAGGCAGCGGCGTTGGATCGCCGGTGACGGGGCGCCGGTGATGCTGACCGTTGGGCGGAGAATTCCAGATCGCGGGTGCGCGGCGGCGCGCTGGAGGTTGAAGCAGGGGGACCGTGGCGGCGCGGTGGAGATGGAAGCGGGGCGGCGGTCGGAGGCGGTGGTGGGGAGGCGACGGCCACCGGGATAGGGGCGGGTCCTTCCTCGATCGGGAGGAGAGCGGGTGGGGAGGGTGGTTGCGGGAAAGGTGATCCAGAGAGTAGGTGTTTTTTTTTTCGGGTGGGTTCGGTTCGTGAGTGGTGGGTTTGGGTGCGTTTTTGACGGTACAGGCAGGTGGGTCGGTTCGGGTTTAGAAGGTCTTTAGTATGGGAAGTTGTCTAGAATAACTATTTAGCAAACACTTAAGGGGTTGTGCAGAATAGTCATATATATATATATATAAAACTCCTTTTACATACTGCTGGGTGTACGTACTCCCATATTCAGTATATCTCACATACGAGCATATTATAGCTCATCATTATTTTTTATATACCTCATTAATTATTCTAAGATACCTCAATGCAAGTTGTATGAAAAAAATATCATCTGAGTTCCCGGTTTTTTTAATATACCACTTTTACGTATAGAAAATCAGTATATGTGCAAATAATATAAAATATGTAGATTTATATGAATTTTTCACATGACTCACTTTGGGGTATCTAGTATTTAATAATGAAATATATTCAAAATAATAAAGAGGTATATTTAGTTCTTCTATGTGATATATTGTATGTGGGAGTACGTACACCCAGGAGTACATAACCATTATATATATATATATATATATATATATATATATATATATATATATATATGCAAAATAGTGGGATGCCCAGATGGGTAGCTGTGCATACCCATCCATCCGTTGGATCTTCTATAGAGAACACAAAGCAGTACAACGGGAGCACGCAGTTAATTGAACGGCGTCGATATATATATATATATATATATATATATATATATATATATATATATATATATATATATATATATATATATATATATATAATAATAAAGGGACTAAGGTCTCTTCCCCCTATTTTTCGTCCGTTTGGTTCGTGTACGTCGCGAGTTTCCTCCGTTTGGTTCGTTCGTCAAGTGTCGTCCGTCCGTTCGTCCCTTGGAGTTCATGACCCTGTGGTACAAGAGTCCAATCCAAACTCCAGTATCCTGATGAGATCCGAGTCGGCCTCTTCTGGCCTTTAAATACGGGAGCGATTGATTGCGCTGCATCAAATCGAGCGACCACGGCAAACATATTTAGAGGCGGTTGGTTCCATCAAATCGGCACGATCCCGGCAATGTGGAGGAGCTCGGGAACACGTTCCATGGCAGAGACCCATTGTCGCCGTCAATCCGGCCTACACCCCGTGGCCGATGCTGGAGCACGCGCCCGCTCGGAGGAAGCTCACGGTAGACGGCATCCAGGGGCGACGCGGAGCACACACCCGCTCGGATGAAAAGCTCGCGGTGCTGAACCGGTGAGGCTGTGGCGGCGCTCGGAGGAAGCTCGCGGTGGAGCCGTGGAGTACCGGGGTAGGCACGTTGTAGAGATTTTCCGGCGGCCGTGCGCGATGCTGAGTAGAGGAAGCCGGACAACAGCTGTGCGCGATGTGGAGTAGAGAAGGTGACGGCCATGAACAGGGGGAGTGAGGGATGCGGCGGCCGCGCGCGAGGCGGAGCAGGGAGGCCGGCGGCATCTGCACGTGAGGTGGTAGCATGTGAGGCCGGCGGCATCTGCACCCCTTGTCGGCACGGTTGGCCATAGAACGGAACCATGGCAGGGCAGAGGCATGTCCTCGGCTGGTCGACTGACTCTCACTGACTCCTCCCTGGCTAGCCTGCCCACCTTCGTGATGGGCCTGTTCTTGCTAGCTGGCGGTACCCACGAGGGCTTTAACAAACACATGGCAAATTTTTTCTTGGGGGATACCCAGGACAAAAAGAAATATCATATGGTGAGATGGACAGAAGTCTGCTGGCCAAAAGACCAGGGTGGTCTAGGCATTACCAACACCAAGGTCTTCAACATTGCTTTGATGACGAAATGGATCTGGCGCATCTTTACGGAGGAGGACTCCCAATCCCTATGGCATAAGTTGATCCGAGCCAAATACGCTGGGGCTACCAACATTTTTGCCTCTAATGCAGTGGGAGGGTCCCAATTCTGGCGTAGCATCCATAAAATCAAGAAAATTTTCAAGCTGGGCGCCAAATTCCTTGTTGGCTCCGGTTCAAGAGTTCTGTTCTGGGAGGACTGGTGGACAGGGGAGAGCCCCCTGTGCATCCGTTTTCCAAGGCTCTATGATATCTCCTCCAAACAAGACATTCTTATATCCCAGGCCCACTCCACGGAGGGGTGGCAACTACAGTTTCGTAGAACTTTTAGGGAGGAAGAATTGCAACAGTGGGATCTCCTGATGCAGGAACTCGATTCTTTTGTTATCTCTTCCGAGACTGACAAGGCCTCTTGGGCCTTGGAGCCCAATGGATGTTTTTCTGTTTGCTCTCTTTATCGAAAATTTTTGCATGTCTCTGATCGTGGGGTTCCAAAATTCTTCTGGTCCGCTAGGCTAAAAATCTTCCTGTGGCAGTTAGCAGAGGTCGGCTCCCAGCAGGAGATCAACTTCTTTTGAGACATGGACCATCGGATGGTTATTGTGTGCTGTGTGGTGCTTTTGAAACTACTGATCACATTTTTTTCACCTGTTCGCTGGCTTCTTTCATGTGGAGTGGCTGGCGTCAATGTTTTGACACCGCCTGGAATCCCAACTCTTTTGACCAGTGGTGGTCAATTGTTAACTCTCTTCCTTCGAAGGCAAAGAAACCAGTGTGGATTTTGTTTGCTGCCCAATGTTGGGCTCTTTGGAATATTTGAAACAAGTTCTCAATTGAAGCTGTTTTTCCTAACCAACCGCTGACTATTTTTTCAAAACTGGCATTCTTATTGCAGCAGTGGGAATCCTATCCAAGCCTGAGGATCAGCACAACGTGGATCTCCTCATCTCGGAACTTCGACATCTCTACAGAGCCACCTATGCTCCACCCGCTAACCGGAATCAACCTGAAGTCTAGCAAGTCTCCTTTACCGTCGTCGGACCTCTTTCCGAGTCTAGCTCCTTGTTTATCTTAGATACAATGTTGTTAAAACCAATGGACTAGCACTAGATCGATCACGGTGGATCCTTTTAGGGTTTCCCCTTTACCAATGAGAATAACAGAGAGAAAGAGAGAGGGGATCGACATGTCTACCTCCGGTGGGCGCCGAGCTTGAACTGTCGGCCATGGTGGAGTGGTGACAATGGTGGTGTGCGTGGGTGAGTGAAGGTGGCGGCGGTGGTGGAGCTTTCCCGTGACTCGTGCTAACCCTAGATCGGTAGGGGGTGTCGGTGGGGTGCTGGGCAACACGGTGAACCTCGTACTGTGTGCCCCGGCCCCACCCTGTTTATATAGCGCTGCCACAGGGGCCCACCAACCATAAGAGGGTTGGGCGCCCCCGATCAGGGAGCATTGACCTAGGGCCCATGTGGCCGTTGGGCCACGACGGTGGAGATCGACCTAACATTCTCCCCCTAGATCTCACTTTTCCTTTTCCTTTTACTTTACTCGTTTCATCACAAATCAATACATAGAGCATGTTTCATCGTCTCAGCTCAATTGCCGATAGAATCAGACAGGTACAATATACCTCTTTGTTTTTGAAACAAAAACTTTTACTTTTGGGCCTCTTATGATCCAGGATCATAGGCTTTACCTTAAACCCATGCCGACTAAGTGTTCCTTGAACACATTGGGAGGTAAGCCTTTCGTTAGCGGATCCGCAAGCATATCTTTTGTCCCTATATGCTCGAGACTTATAGTGTGATCCTGGATTTTATCCTTCACAACATAATACTTTATTTCTATTGGCTTTGTAGCATTACTCGACTTGTTGTTGTGACACTACTAGGAAACTAGCTATAGGTGGAAGTTGTTTTTGTGGCGCACCAAAGCTGCAATGCGCCACTGCTAATATTCTGTGGCGCACCATCTGGGATGCGCCACAGAAAGATGAGGTTTTCTGTGGCGCATGCCTGTCCAGTGCGCCACTAAATTAGCACTTTCTGTGGCGCACCTACTAACATGCGCCACAGAAAACATGTGGGCCCCACCACCAACGGCTGGATGTCATCTTACCACACAATTTCTGTGGCGCATGGACCTGGATGCGCCACAAAAATATGTGTTTCTGTGGCGCATCTGGAAACATGCGCCACAGAAATATGTGTGGGCCCCGGCAAAAAAATTGAGGTAGCCATTTCTGTGGCGCATGTAGGAGATGCGCCACAGAAATTACACTTTCTGTGGCGCATCCACGGAGATACGCCACATAATGGCTATGCAGAAATTAATACAAAAAAGTGCAGAAATTAATACACAAACACATTTTAAAGGAATTAAAGACTTTTTTGTGTATTAAAATATGTGTGGTCTAGCTACTATATATTATATACCATGTGTGTATGAGAGAGAGACAAGAATATATATATATACCATGAATAAAATATGTGTGGTCTACTAACACATATGTGTGTATTCTTTCTTTAAATTTAACCAAAAAATTTGAAAAGAAAAAATATCTTTAAAAAGAATAACAAATATGTGTGTGTTCTTTCTTTAAATTTAACCAAAAAAATTTAAATGAATTTTTTTCTTTCAATATAACCAAAAATGTTTTTTTCAAGAATAACAAATGTGTTTGTGTTCTATATTTCAATTTAAGCAAAAATATATTTTTGTGTAAATTTAAATATAGAACGCAAACACATTTTAAAGAAATTAAAGACTTTTTTGTGTATTAAAATATGTGTGGTCTAGCTACTATATATTATATACCATGTGTGAGAGACAAATATATATATATATATATACCATGAATAAAATATGTGTGGTCTACTAACACATATGTGTGTGTTCTTTCTTTAAATTTAACAAAAAAATTTTTTGAAGAGAAAAAGATATCTTTAAAAAGAATAACAAATATGTGTGTGTTCTTTCTTTAAATTTAACCAAAAAATATTTTGAAAAGAAAAAAATATCTTTAAAAAGAATAACAAATATGTGTGTGTTCTTTCTTTAAATTTAACCAAAAAAATATATTTAAAAAGAACAACAAATATGTGTGTGTTCTTTCTTTAAATTTAACCAAAACTTTATTTTTTTAAAGAAAAAAATATCACGCATTTCTGTGGCGCACCCCTCTAGCGGTGCGCCACAGAATCCTACCTTTCTGTGGCGCACCCTTACCACGGTGCGCCACAGAATTCTGTCGCGCCCACTTACATGTGGGTCCGCCTGCCCGCCTCCCTCACTTCGCGAAAACGGCCAAGGTCCCAAATTTTCGCGCGCGCGCGCTCGAGACGACCACCACCGCGTCCTCGCCGCCGGCAGCTCCCGCCCGCGCGCTCGACGACCACCACGTCCTCACCGCCACTCCACCGCGCTCGACCCGCCCCGCCACTGACGGCCAGGAGCACCTCCACCGCACGCTCGGCCCCCGCTTCCTCGCTGCCACTCCACCGCACGCTCGGCCCCCGCGTGGCGCCGCCGACGAGGACCTCCCACCTTCGCACCTCCCTTCCCTCCACACCAGCGATGACCTCTACATCGCGCTCAACAACCTCCCCTCCCTCCCCTCCCCGAGGTGCTTCCCCTTTCCCCCTCCTCCCTCCCCTACCGAACTGCTGCACCCAAGGTGTTTGTAGAAATTCCCCTACCAAACTGCTGCATCCAAGTTGTTTTGTTGTTTGATTTCTGTTGTTGATTGCTAGTAGCCTTGCTGATAATTGCTTTTAGTGCTGGTTGCTGTTACTTGAGATGAAAAAATTGAGATGAAAAAATAAACAACCAAGGTGCTATGATGATGTTAGTTGCTGTTAGTATAACCAACCAGCTTACAGTCCTGTTAGTATAAACAACCAAGGTGCTATGATGATGTTAGTTGATGTTAGTTGCTGTTAGTTGATGTTAGGTGCTATGATGATGATGTTAGTTGCTGTTAGTATAAACAACCTGTTAGTTGCTGTTAGTATAAACAACCAGCTTACAGTCCATATTTCAATAAATATGGGCAGAATTTGGGCTATGATGATGCTGTGATGCTCTAGTGCTCCTGTGGTGATGCTGTGATGCTCCTCTGCCTATGATGATGCAATGTGCAAAATATATCGTGATAAAAAATTTGCTAAGTGTTAAATGGTCACTGTTTAAACATACCTTTAAAACTGAAGTGAATTAAGGTGCTAGAAATTTTCAAAAAACTAATTTTGAGCTTTATCATGATGTAATAATGTAATCCAATAGATCCATGAAGGTACATTGTAAATAGGATCAAGATTTCATAATTTTGTAAGCCTCCAAAGTTGGTACTTTTTAACTGTCTTGAAGATGCATTTTTAGTTGGAATTGGATTTTAGTAATAACATTTTTAGTTGTAAATAGTATCCATAGTTTTGCATTGGTTCATGCATTTTTAATTAACTAATGCATTATTTTGCCGTATGCAGGAAATTTGGAAGAAGCTCTGCGTTCTTTCAGGTGAGATGTGGATGTGGCGACTTCATGCTTTCGAAATGCTCCAAAGTTGTACTTTGGAGCATGTGTTATGTGCTACCACGACCATCGTGTCGTGGTTGTTTATGCTCCGACCATCGTGTCGTGGAGATTGTTGTGGTTGTTTGTGCTCCGACCATCGTGTCGTGGAGATGCCGGCCGGAGATGTGGATTTTTTGTGAAATGCTTGCAGGTACCCCGAGAGGCCCTTGAGATTGCCGGAACGTTGATTAACTTCCGTTCCGGCAAATTCGGGTACTCCATATGTCCCTTTTTTAGCAAAGGTCATGCCGAAATTTTTCGTGAATTTTGGCATGACTGCTAAAAAAGGGACATATGGGGTATTGCGACTAATGCATGGGCCGGGGTATCCTAGTACTTAATTAATTGATTTTTTTCTTATATTTCTGTTGTACTAACTTTTTGCCTTTTTTTAATTAAGTGCAAACATGTCGGACTCCGCGGGCCCTTCTAAGAAGATGAGCGTCGAAGAAATAGCTAGAGACGCCAACAAGTCGTTCTGGGAAGCGTCCCAAGAGTTGGAGGAGGCCGCCGCCGCTGGAGCTGCTAGTGGCGACCGTGCCGACGATGAGCAAGACGCCCTGGAGGGCGACGACGCCGAAACCACCGATGGAGCTGCTAGTGGCGGCCATGAGGATGACACCACCACCACCGATGGCGGCGACCACACGGATGGTGGTGTCGACCCGACCGCTCCGAAGCAGAAGAAGGAAAGGAGGAATAGGACACCTCAAGTGCTCACCAACGTCACAGACCATTTCACCGAGGTCACGCCAAGTGGCCTACTAGTGGCGCCTAAGGCCACTGCCAAAGGGTACAACATGCAACTAGGGTGCATCCTCCGGGAAAGCGTGTCCATCAACACGAAGGACATCAGAAGCACGGCCAATAAGGCTTTGCGCGACGTCCTCCTCCAGAAGCTTCACCAACGGTACACGTTCCCGGAGCCGTTCAACAAAAAGGTGGACAGTTTAGCCATCTCAAAGATGAGCACCGCCTTGAGCAGCTGGAAACACCGGGTGAAGCGGAAGATTGAGAAGGGTCTCAGCTGGGAGAAGATAAAAGCCAAAGAGCCGATGCTCGACCAAGAAGAGTTCGAGGAATTCAAGTTGTCCTTAAGAACCGAGGAGGCTAAAAAATGGACCAAGTGGGGGAAGGACATGCGGGAGCAGAACATAGGTAACCACCGTTGTGGAAGCGGCGGTTACCGAGGAAAGAAGCCCATTTGGGACAAGGAGGATGCCGAGTACGCACGTCTCGGAAAAGAGAACCCGTGGGAAAAAATCACGGACGAGCAGACGAGGTTCTTTGTCCGGTCCCGCTACTATCTGGACAAGACCACGGGGGAATTTGTTACCGACGATACCGCCGTGAAGGATTTTGAGAAGTATCTGGTAAGGAATTTAATTACCGCGGATATCTCAAAGTCCATTGCGTTGATCTAGTTAGATAACGAAGCCAAATATCTAAATTAATGCCTAATTTGTCTGCAGGAGGCAGAGTTGAAGGCTGACGCTGAGGCCGGCGGCCCGTCGTCCCAGGGGTCGACGGAGCCGTGGGACACAACTTTCAACAGGGCGACGAACGCCTACAAGGGTAGGCCCCTGTCGATGCCGCCGACGTCAGCTGGCCGTGTGTCCGGCTTCGGTACGAGCATGAAGTTCATCAACTACTACCACTCGGACGCCGAGACGAAAAAGGAGAGGAGGAGGCCAAGTAAGGATAAAGCCGAGGTTGTGGAGCTAAGAAAGAAGGTGGAGACACTGGAGAATCAAAAGTGGACTCCACCACGGTTGAGCGGTTAGTGGACGAGAGGCTGAAAAGTTTCTTACCCCCTGGGTTGGTGGAGGGGTTAGCTGCTTGGAATGCGGCTGGTCGACAGGGGCCGATATACGTGCCCAGCGTCAGCGGCAGCAACTCCATCATGAACCAAAACGTGTCGCCGGACCTGACGACCCCACAGCCCAACGCAACGACGCCCCCTACCGCGAAAGATATCGAGCCGCAGCCAGCGGCGGCTGTTCTTCATAATGCAACCGAGCGGCCGGAGAATGATAGGCCGGCCGCCGGCACCGGCGCCCTTGTCTCGACAGTTGCCGAGCTCGACGCCATCACCCAGGTAACTAATTAGTTAGTCCGCAGAATCTTCTATAACTATGCCT
This sequence comes from Puccinellia tenuiflora, assembly GCA_012064385.1. NCBI lineage: Eukaryota > Viridiplantae > Streptophyta > Magnoliopsida > Poales > Poaceae > Puccinellia > Puccinellia tenuiflora. Next base: position 201,698 of record QRDG01002091.1, on the reverse strand, counting down.
ATGATGACTGCCATCTCATGATGTCCAACATGTTTTGACTCAGGACATGCCTTGCATACTACTGCATAGGTTGGTGCCCGGCGGCTAGTTGAAGGACTGTGCTCAGGGCACTGTCGTACAACCAATGAGCCGCGATATGCACCACAGTAAAATGGACGAGGACGTGATGAGGGTCAGGTTGGTTACGATAGTGCCTGAGTTTCGCGACGTCGAGCCCCCCATTCAACCTCCGGGAGCCGACGAGGATCACATGGTCCTTAAAGATTGCATCAAGTGGCCGATGAAATGGCCGAAGACCCAGATTCGTCTTGGGACTAGTCTTCTAGGGTTAAGGCGCACCACCGGCGCCACCTCGAGGCCCCCGATCGTTCGGCCCTCGAGGCCCCCGATTGTTCGGCCCCCCTCGAAGCCTGCAGCCATCACCGCCACCCAGAAGGAACCGACGGTCGTCGCCACCAGCAGTCGCCACCAAAAACTGTTGGGAGCGCCTGTACCGCAACCATCCAAAGGCGCTGCCAATGCACCTCAACTTGATGCCAACGACGACGATGGTGATGATGTCGACGTCGAGGGCTACCTCAACACTGGCGCCAGCTTGGACATGTACATGCCTCCTATGGATGAAGAACCCTTCCGCGCTCAAGGCGATCAAGCTGCTCGTCCCAGTACATGCACGCAGCGCCTGGACTTCCAGGGTTTATCTCAAGACACGCCTCCGGAGGCCGGCGATCAACCTCCACGCAAATTACCGTCTACCATTTTCAGCCCTGGTACACTACGTAAGACGGTTTTCCCGGAGTCCGCACCCCGACCACCCTCACCATCCCCGGAGATGAAGAAGAAGAACAAGAAGAGAAAGAGGGGGCCAGGCGCCTCTGCGAGCCAGCCAGCTCCTAAGACTATCCGGGGTCATGAAGACACGGTATCACCCCGTGCGGTTGTTGGCTTGACCCGGGTTCATGAAGCTGGTAAAGCGATACTGCCTCCGGAGCTGCTCTGCCTTGCACGTGGATCCATGCACGCTTTGCATGAATCTATCTTGGTGCTAGAGCGCCTCCTTCTTCAAGACAAGGAGCCAAATTACCCGGTGTTCACGGTTAGGGTGCCAAAGGACTTGGACTTCATCTATGATGCCCCCGCGAATCCGTTCTTCATCGCGTACGAGGACGTCTTCAATCTCTTTCACTCTAGACGGCTGGACTATAACTTGGTCCGCCTATACGCGCTCGATATGTCGATGAAGATCAAGAGAGATAATACCCAGTCCGTCGCGGTAGCGGATCCCTACTATATGCGTGACTGCCAGCTGGTGGAAGGATCAGCGACACGGACCAAGGCGACAGAGTACCTCGGGAGTTTCATGCTGACCAACAAGAGGAAGAACAACGTTCTTCTGCCTTTCTTTCCCGAGTAAGTACACATTCGCTCGCCGCCGTCGTAACTTATGCTTTCTTGTAGATTTGTTCCATTGCTGATCCTTTCCAACATTTCGTTTCAATTGTGTTGAGCAGGAACAAGTACTGCACACTCGTCGTCCTGAACCCGAGGTGGTCCAGTGCCACTTATCTCGACTCGGGGAGTTTGGATATGAAGAAAGACTACACCAAGATAAAGGGTGTTCTCGATGAGGCTCTCGAGGGCTACGCCAAAAAGGGAGGCCCCTTCGAAAAGAAGCAACAAGTTTTCAGCAATGACGGCACACACCGGTTCAAGCATGTGACCGAGTTCTGCTGCGTGAAGCAGAAGTCTGGCAGCGTGAAGGAGGCCTTCTACGCCCTCCATCACCTTAAAGGGTTTGTCCGGGATGCTGAGAAATTGAAGTTGCCATCTAGCCTCCAAGAATGGACCAAATGTGCGGGGGATATCACCGATGCCGATCTTAGAGAAGACTTCCATCGCATCCAGGTGCAGTTATCAAAAATCATCGTCGAAGATGTCACCAATCATCGGGGGTCCTTACACAACGTCAGAGGTAGCAATAAGTGCTTCTTTATTTTCTTTATTATAGACTTGTCCACTTAGATTTGTATTATTAATCAATATATTTATATCCCAATCCATCTCCAGGGTTGCCTAAGAGGGAGATTGAAGAAATCCTAGAGGCTCAGCAGGACACCAGGACGTGGACGACGAAAGAGGGCTGCAAACCGTTCCCGGCGCCGACGAAGAAGAAGGATCCATGATCTCGTCCTCCCCGCTCGATCTTGCTCACCACCGTCGCCGATGTACGCTCTACTTGATCCTAGTGTAGCTAGGCAGTGACCTCTCCATTTGTAATAATGTGTGTAAATGATGAACTTTTGTATCATGATGAGTTGTGTAAACATTCGGCACTTTGTGACTATATGTATGTATCTCGGGCACTAAGTAATATATATGTGTGATGACATAGTGATTAATGTGTTTGTCTGTTTTCATATACCTGTTAAATATACCTGTAGTTCTGTATAAATCTGTATAAATCATGTATACCTGTATTTGTACAGCAAAATACGTTTTTCTGTATTTCTGTTTTAAATTTTTGTGGCGCATGGTTTTCATTTTTTGTGGCGCATCTATTTCTGTGGCGCACTGAGCGAGGGTGCGCCACAGAATTAATATGCTGGTATGGGCCGAGGCAATTCTGTGGCGCAGCTTCTCGGTGCGCCACAGAATGTTGGCTTTTCTGTGGCGCACGGCCCAGGTGCGCCACAGAAATAAATTTTAGTGACGACAATTCTGTGGCGCACCGGGAAGCAAAATCCGTGCGCTACAGAATGCAAAATCCGTGCGCCACTAATGGCCTATTCCCTAGTAGTGTGAGCGTAAAATACAGCGGGCTGGTTGTCACAGTACATCTTTAGTGGTTTGTCGATACAATCTACCACTTTCAAGTCGGGTATAAATTTCTTTAGCCATATCACCTGCCCCGTAGCCTCATAACATGCTATAAATTCTGCATACATCGTGGATGATGCAACTATTGACTGTTTGGAGCTTCTCCACGAAATAGCTCCTCCTACGAGAGTAAAGACGTATCCATACGTGGATTTTCTATCATCTTTATCCCCCGCAAAATCTGCGTCTGAATACCCTCTTATCTCTAGGGTATCAGATCTTTTGTATGTTAGCATGAGGTCCTTTGTGCCTTGGATTCGATTGATATCTACCCAGTACCCCGGTAACAAAAGCTAAGTCAGGGCGAGTGCACATTTGTGCATACTGTAAACTTCCAACAGCCGAAGCATATGGTACTGATTTCATTTGATCGATCTCATACTGATTTTTGGGACATTGAAATTTCCCAAAACGGTCGGCCTTGACTATAGGAGCAGGTGTGGCATTACTCGCATGCATATTATATTTCTTTAGAACCTTTTCTAAATATGCCTTCTGCGACAGTCCTAACACTCCATTCTTTTTATCTCGGTGAATTTCTATGCCCAAAACATATGATGCTTCACCAAGGTCTTTCATATCATACTTTGAGGACAAGAACTTTTTCGTCTCTATTAGTAGACTAACATCATTGCTCGCAAGCAGGATATCATCCACATATAGGATTAGGAAAATGTATTTCCCACTTTTAAACTTTGCATAAACGCAGTTGTCCTTAACATTTTCTTTAAATCCAAAACTTTTAATAGTCTCATTAAATTTCAGATACCACTGCTTTAATCCATAAATGGATGTCTTTAGATGGCATCCCATATCTTCCCCCCCCTGCATGATAAAACCCTTGGGTTGTTTCATGTAAACAATTTCTTCTAAATCTCCATTTAGAAATGCCGTCTTTACATCCATCTGATGCAGCTCTAAATCAAAATGTGCAACTAGTGCCATTATGATTCTGAATGTATCCTTACATGAGACTGGAGAAAAAGTCTCATTATAATCTATTCCTTCCCTTTGTGTAAATCCTTTCCTTTTGCCACAAGACGTGCTTTATACTTTTCTACATTCTCTCTGGAGTCATACTTTGTTTTGTAGACCCATTTGCAGCATACTGTCTTGGCTACTTTAGGAATCTTTTCTAAGTTCCAAACATCGTTGGAACTCATCGACCTCATCTCATCTTCCATAGCCTCCTGCCACTTCGATGAGTGAGGACTGCTCATGGCTTCTTCATATGAGGTGGGATCACCTATCTCTGTATTATATACATAATCACTAGAGATAGCTGGCTTTTTAATTCTCTTAAACCTTCCAAGGGTTTCTGTCTCTGGTGGGTTTGGCTGCTGCAGCTCCCTTTCATGCTCAACAATGGGTTCAGTCCGTTCCTGACGAGCAGGCTCCGGATCTTTGCCCATTGTAGTCACGTGTGGAGTTACAACAGGTGCTTCCACCACAATCTCAGGGATTGTTGGTGTAGGCACAACAGGTAGTGAGAAAAATGGCTCCTGAATGATCGGATTAGGTGCATGCACCCTCTTCTCCTCAAGATCAATTTTTCGGGCTACCATGCTCCCCCTCATCAGTTCGTTTTCTAAAAAAGACTGCATGTCTCGTTTCTACAAACTTTGTGTATCTGTTTGGGCAGTAGAAACGAAAACCGTTTGACTTTTCGGGATAGCCAATGAAGTGGCAACTGACTGTCTTGGGATCTAACTTTGCAATATTTGGATTAAACAATTTTGCCTCAGCTGGGCACCCCCACACCCTAAAGTGTTGAAGAGAAGGTACCCTTCCTGTCCACAGTTCGTACGGTGTTTTGGGCACCGACTTACTTGGCACTCTGTTGAGAATATGAACGACGGTTTTGAGCGCCTCCATCCATAATCCCAATGGCAATGTAGAGTAACTCATCATACTGCGCACCATATCCATAAGGGTATTACGCCTTTCAGCTACTCCATTTTGTTGAGGTTCGCCCGGCATGGTATACTGGGCGACTATTCCAGTCTCCTGCAAAAACCTCGCAAAAGGTCCAGGGACTTGTCCATATGGAGTGTGTCGACCGTAGTACTCCCCCCCACGGTCAGATCTCACTATCTTTATTCTTTTATCATGTTGATTTTCAACTTCAGCTTTGAATATTTTAAATTTATCTAATGCCTCTGATTTTTTTTTGATTAGATAAATATAACCATATCGGGAGTAATCGTCTATGAATGTTATGAACGAGTCATAACCATCCACACTTTTCACTGAAAATGGTCCACAAATATCAGTGTGGATAATTTCAAGTGTCGCTGTGCTTCGATTTGCACCCTTTTTAATTTGTTTTACGAATTTTCCTTTTATGCAATCGATGCACTGCTCTATTGTAGCGCCCCGACCCCGGAATTATACATTGAGGCTATGAATCCGACACAACCATCAATGTATAAGACAAAGATCGAGACTTGTGGAACAGAACTGGCACAAAGCATGACTCTACGACACAAAAGTATAGCAACTCATATAACGAGAAGAATACAAATATTACAAGCAAAAAGGATCACAGATCCAACAATTCAACAAGCGGAAGCGGGTAGTGTTGTCTAACAACAAGAAGCAGCATATGGCCTAAGAGGCCTACAATAAACATCATCCCAGCCAGCTTGTTCCACGGTCCCAAGCTGCCACCTGGGAACCCCAGACTAGTAGTCAACGTCAACGTAGAACCCACCTAGTTGCTCGGTGTCGTCCTCCTCTGAAATACAAATACATAGAGGCAGCAAAGAGAGACTGAGTACGATGTACTCGCAAGTTTAGTAGGGCGATATAGGCCCAATGACTGACGGAGGCTCTACAGCTTTATATGTATTTCTTTTGCAATAAGCTAATTTTCCTAAACCAAAACATAAAGGACACTTGGCATTCGTCTACTCAGAATATTTCTCAAAAGGGGTAAGAGAGTAACATATGTCATCAGAGGTTCTCATCGAACCCTTTTTGTCACCAACCACACTCATCTCCACCAAGGCACCCCTCGAATCACCCTCGAGGAAGTGAACCTTTAACACACGTGATTATGCAACCTTTAGCTGCCATATCAATTAGGTTAATATTCTCTATGATCTTATCGTCTATTCCCAAGTTGTCCATAACCGTGGACACGGCTTTTCGAAAAGATTAACCCTGCAGGGGTGTACTATTTTACCCATTGGTACCGTCCGGCTCACCTAGTTGGCCCTCTTCCGGGGAAGGCCGGCGAGCGGGCGCGGTTAGACCTTTACAATGCATGAGTCTTACTCAAGGGCCATCAGTGGCGGAAGGACAGGCTCAGCGCTCTCAGCGCCCTGCCCCACCGTCACGTCCTAGACACCATCATCCTCGTTCCTTTTCCACTCACACCACACACGCGCAAATGGAAATAGCAAACTAGAGGACCCTTGACAAGACCCTCACAAATTATTCGGTCAGTAAGGCGCCCATACACCCACCAATGGCAGCACGCTAGTCTTGGTTCAAGAGGTAAAGAACTCGCACCTAGGGGCTAGAGTGAGGCAAAACACCATCCCCGATGGCAACTCACCCAAGCCGTCTTAGCATTTTAATTAAGCATCACATTTATCCACCATGCCCGAATCATTCCATCATCATCAACAATTACGGAATTAATAACGGACATAAAGCATTTATTTAAGCATGGCTAAGCATAGCTAAGCATATGAATACAACCTTTTTATCTTTATCTCGGCCAACACTTCAACCCTAGGTTCATAGGTAGGGATACATGTGATTGGCTCGGGGAAGAACATGCATTCATAGGATATTCTAATATTTTGACCAAAAGATACATTTGAATCGCATGCAATATTATGGTGGATAAAATAAGTTTATAAACATAGGATGCTAGATGCCAAGAAGGTTAGGTTATCTCTTGCCTTGCTGCCCGGTCGTGAAGTACTGCTCTTCGGGGTAGTTAGAGAGACCCTCGACTCCGGAATCTATCGATACCCAAAAGAAATACAAAGCACACATAAATCACACGAACACCAGATGCAATGCTCAATCACATGATGACATGTCAAGTTGATGCAAAGATATCATTATATAAATTAAAAGCAAAATTAAATGAGGAGCCAAATAATTAGTGCAATTATTTGGAAACAACCCCATATTTATCTTAGTGACCACATTCTTCATAAATTATTGAATTATTAAAGAAGTGGCTCAAATATGCATGAACATGACATGAATGGATAGGGTTCATTATTGCGATCAATTTGGGACTTTATTCATAATTTTCGGATCACCGATGAATAAATAGCAAATTAAATGAACAATTGAATTTAATTCATTTAATCAAATTATGAACAACATCAAATAAAAGTTTGTGATCATGATGTGCTAAGTGCATGGTTTGATAGCATTTGACATGTTGATCACTTTGATATTTAATTCATAATTTTTGGACAAATATTTAATTAGTTATGAATTTCCCAATTTGGGTATTAAATAACCCATTTTAGGAATTCTTAAATATCCAAAAGAAAGTAATTTCAAAAGAAGATTACAATGACTCCAAGTGGTAGAGTTTGTTTTTCTGAACATTTGGAAATTTGATTTGTCGAATTTGAAGCATTTCTCAAATAGTTATGAATTATTTAAATTCCATTTTATTTTCTGAAATTCCCAGATTTTACTGTTTGGGCCGGCCCATAGGTCGGCCCAGGCCGGATCGCAGGCCGGGGCAGTGGCAGAGGCCACCGGCCTCAGAACCGGCCCAGTCCGGGGCGCAGGCCGGGGCCCAGCCCGAGGGAACCGGCCTCAAGGCCGGCCCAGACCGGGGTGAAGGCCGGGTCGGGCACGCATACAAGCGTTCGGTCAATGCCGCGACCGGCGTGGCCGACGCGGTGATCACCGGCGGCGGCTCGGATGGGGAGGGCGACCTAGCATGCGCGAGCGCGGCCTAACGCGCGCGTTCGACGCGCCTAGCTACCGGGCGCCACAAACGAGCGGCGCGACGACCGATTGGCCGCCGAAGCGACGAGTACGTCGGCGACAAGCGGCGGTCGGCGTCGTCCTACGGCCCTAGGGTGAACCAGAGGGAGAAGGAGTGGGAGAAAAGGTCCAGGAGGACCAGCGTCTCACCATGAGCGCGACGGGGCTCTCGGTGGAGGCGGAGGAGCACGAACGACGACGACCTCGACCTCGGAAGGCGGCGGTCAGAGTCGGAGAAGACGGCTCGATTCGCGTGATTGGAGGCATCCCAACACGATTCCTAGCTCCAGGGGGAAGAGGAAGACGAGGCGGAGCTCGGGGCGGCAGCAGCTTGCGTTGGGGAGGCCGGAATCGATGGGGATATCGACGGCGAGCTCGGAGGCCGTGGCGGCCGTGGTGGATCACGGGGGAGAGAGAGAAGAGCGAGAGGGAGCAGGTGAGGTGGGGGGAGAGAGGCACGGCAGGGCACAGGGTCCCCTCGGGCGTCCTCCTTATCGTCCAGCACGGCAGGGGGCAGCGGGGCATGGCGCCAGGAGGACGGCATCGACGGCATGGGCGTGCACAGGAGAAGAAGAGAGTGAGGAGGATGACAGGGGTGGCCCCCCTGTCAGATTTTTATTCTTTTGCATTTTTCCCTTTTTCAAAAAAATAAAACCAGTAGCACTGTAGGGATTTTATTGAGGCTTTTAAACATTTTCAAAATTTCTGGGAAAAATCACAGAGGCTCCCTATAATATTTAGCACCTCCACAAAAAGTTTGGGCTTCAAATAAAATGTTTAGAGACACAATGATTTGTATTGTTGCGATATGGTCATTTTTGATAAATTGCAAAATACATTTATTTGAAGCACATTGGCAATTTAATAAATTATGAAAATATTTATGGAGGCTCATAGTATATTAATGAAGCTCCCCATAATTTTATTTTGAATTTTTGGGAAAGTTTAACTTGGTGTCAAAATATAAATTGAATTGAACCAAATTGAATTTCCCAAATTTATTTAGTTGCTTGTTAAGAATTTAGCTTTTGCCAATTATTTGTAAAAGTTATTCTTAGAACTTCCTGAACAATTTGGAAATTCAATAATAATGTAATTTGCCAACTTAAGCTTTGCATTTGATTTGGCCATTTTTGGGCAATGCATTTAGTTTGGAAATTTGAGGAAGGGTTTTGGCTTCCTTTTTTTAATTTTCCAAGTGTTGCTTTATTTTTGATTAGCAATTAAATGGATGCCATGATGCAATGCAACACAAAAAGTGAAAATTTGGCCCGTATTTTAGGGTACCAAATTGGGGCTGTTACAATTCTACCCCCCTTACAGGAATCTCGTCCCGAGATTCTAGAGTAGAAGTAGGGATGAGTGAGAACATGGAAACTCTTAACTTTAACGATCTACTAGATTCTCACGATGATCTTCCTTATTGCAGAGATTTGGCTAACTAGCAAGACATGCCAAAAATGGCGGTAGAACAGGAGATAATTTAAGGTGGTAGACAAAATGACTCTTGCCCAAAACCATAGGTTATTGAGAGAAAAAGGAACGGCTTGACCAAACAAAGGTCGAGCCGGTGAAAGGACAACCGATCACTTTGTTCAGGATTTTTGTCCAAGATCAAGACATTATTTCAAATCACCGAGAGGTGTAGGTCATAGGAGTTGGAGCACCGAGAGGAGAAAGGACACCTTTTGGACTCCATGATGGTGACACACAAAACGTCTCCGTAAGATTGGAAACTCGGCCCTAACGGAACCGATGAAATGACTCACTATCCGTGCGATTGGGTAAAACCTTGGGTTCACCTAGGAGGGTAGATATAGCACTTGATCCACAATTTGATAGAGATGTAAAACCTGATACCGAGTTATTACCACAAGATAGACGGAGGGGAGGATTGACCGGTAGATATTTATCCACTCCGTAGTGAGGTTCTCCTTGAGGTTCTAGATATCGCACTCCGGCTTCAGAAAATAGCCTTCATTCCATACTCAAGCGAAAGTCGTACTTGAGGTTGAGAAAAGACCATACGGACAACTACCAGGGTAAATTACACATTACCCTTAGGGATAGTGGTTGAGATTAAAGATTTGAGAGATCTCGTCAATAGGTCTTCCGGTGAGGTGAATGAGCCACAATACCGGACTTGTCGGGTTACTAGTAGGTTTACGTCACGCTCTTGATAGAGTCCAAGCATCACTTTTGCTTGAGATCCGGAGTTGCTTAGCCGTGTGGGTAACTCAGACTTGGCATGTCCGAGGAAGGAGTTTGCTAAAGTTAGCCGACAGATAGGATAACTAGATTCTCAGATAAAGGCTACATGGCCAAGCTCTAGAACACGAGGTAGATTGGGAGTTCCATTGGGTCACGATCACGAAGAGGAATTTGATCCAGCCTGAACTCCAACAATGAGGCCCAGCTGATTTAGGATTGGGAAACACCGGTAAGCAGACGAGATTTGACAACTTACTCTTATTTAGGAACGACTCGGTCAGGGCTTGGTGTGTACACATGGCTTAATCAGCGAACGGGAGGTAAAACCTACCAGCTCACTAATGCACGTATGCATAACCAACTTGGGATTTAACCCGAGGAGACGGGGTGAACTTCACTCGGATCCATAGCTACAAGGTCGCTGGTTGCGAGAGAAAGCTTACATTTCAAGGAAAAGATGTGGCCTTAAGAGTTTCGACAAGAATCTAACTCGTTGACCGGAGGTGTGCATCTGAGTGAAGAGGACTTGGCAGCTCCGTCAATCTAGTCTTGATACCCTAAGTGAGTGCCATCAAGATCCTTGGACTTCAAAACAACAACAATTGCCAAGAATATCCGATTACCACGACGATATTCATCCTCAACATTCTTGAGCCAGGGAAACTCGGAGGTAGATGGATAAGGAAGGGTGAGAGCATCACTTCATCCAGCACATCATGAGCCTAAGCACGACCTCTTGATATAAAAGAGTGTGACACTCCAAGGTGGAACGGAACAGAAGCTAGACAAGCTCTTATTCCGCGAATCACAAAACTTTGACCCTTTTCCGAGGAAAGGAAGAGGTACCGGAGTTTGTTTCTCCTGACATCCCGAAGGGGAATGTCTTGACGAACTACACGGACAACATGCATCAGAACACCCCAATGCACGATAAGCGTGATTGTCCGCGTGCAGATAGGGGACTAATAACAGATTTGGATTAAGGAACGGGCTAACAACAATTTAGGATATTGCAGAAGCCCGGGTTAGCACTCTTCCGACAACTAGTGCCGAAGGGTTTTCAGGAAAGGTGTTACCGGAGGGATCACAATTATTGATGGAAAACTCGCTAAGAGCAATCCCGTCGTGATTCAGATAGCTCCAAAGCAGAGAGCCTAGATAAGCTAGTGACAGAGAGAGGCATTGTTGAGAAAAACAATTACGGCTGCAACCTCGAGTTTGAAGACTAACTTCAATTTTTGCCAACCTGATGTAGGATTCAACCATTAGCACCATGGTTCAACGGAAAAGATCTTGGGTTAAAGATCAGCTTCATGCACCGGGACCCACAATAGCATAATGCTCACAAGGGTGACAACCCCCATGAATCATTACACCAGAGCCCTAGCACAATCCGGGACCTTCGGTTCAAGATCTTGGACTACAGCAAGGGATTATCTTGATGATCCGCAACACTTCTTCTCTTCGGAATTTAGAATTTGCAGACAAGCAAGGATAACTAGTAACCAAAGGTAGGAACCCAAACCCCGAGATCCTAAAGATTTAGAACTTTGCCGATGATCAGAAGAACCGTTAAAATCAAATAGAGGTAAGATGACACCGAGATCAGAGTGAATTGGATGAGGAGTAAAAAGAATCCTAGGAAGGTTTTCACAACTCATTTTTAGGTTAAAAATAATTTTCGCGAACTAGACTCGACATCGACCAATAGAAAGGGTTTCCTACAGGCAGTCCTGCTCTGATACCAACTTGTAGCGCCCCGACCCCGGAATTATACATTGAGGCTATGAATCCGACACAACCATCAATGTATAAGACAAAGATCGAGACTTGTGGAACAGAACTGGCACAAAGCATGACTCTACGACACAAAAGTATAGCAACTCATATAACGAGAAGAATACAAATATTACAAGCAAAAAGGATCACAGATCCAACAATTCAACAAGCGGAAGCGGGTAGTGTTGTCTAACAACAAGAAGCAACATATGGCCTAAGAGGCCTACAATAAACATCATCCCAGCCAGCTTGTTCCACGGTCCCAAACTGCCACCTGGGAACCCCAGACTAGTAGTCAACGTCAACGTAGAACCCACCTAGTTGCTCGGTGTCGTCCTCCTCTGAAATACAAATACATAGAGGCAGCAAAGAGAGACTGAGTACGATGTACTCGCAAGTTTAGTAGGGCGATATAGGCCCAATGACTGACGGAGGCTCTACAGCTTTATATGTATTTCTTTTGCAATAAGCTAATTTTCCTAAACCAAAACATAAAGGACACTTGGCATTCGTCTACTCAGAATATTTCTCAAAAGGGGTAAGAGAGTAACATATGTCATCAGAGGTTCTCATCGAACCCTTTTTGTCACCAACCACACTCATCTCCACCAAGGCACCCCCTCGAATCACCCTCGAGGAAGTGAACCTTTAACACACGTGATTATGCAACCTTTAGCTGCCATATCAATTAGGTTAATATTCTCTATGATCTTATCGTCTATTCCCAAGTTGTCCATAACCGTGGACACGGCTTTTCGAAAAGATTAACCCTGCAGGGGTGTACTATTTTACCCATTGGTACCGTCCGGCTCACCTAGTTGGCCCTCTTCCGGGGAAGGCCGGCGAGCGGGCGCGGTTAGACCTTTACAATGCATGAGTCTTACTCAAGGGCCATCAGTGGCGGAAGGACAGGCTCAGCGCTCTCAGCGCCCTGCCCCACCGTCACGTCCTAGACACCATCATCCTCGTTCCTTTTCCACTCACACCACACACGCGCAAATGGAAATAGCAAACTAGAGGACCCTTGACAAGACCCTCACAAATTATTCGGTCAGTAAGGCGCCCATACACCCACCAATGGCAGCACGCTAGTCTTGGTTCAAGAGGTAAAGAACTCGCACCTAGGGGCTAGAGTGAGGCAAAACACCATCCCCGATGGCAACTCACCCAAGCCGTCTTAGCATTTTAATTAAGCATCACATTTATCCACCATGCCCGAATCATTCCATCATCATCAACAATTACGGAATTAATAACGGACATAAAGCATTTATTTAAGCATGGCTAAGCATAGCTAAGCATATGAATACAACCTTTTTATCTTTATCTCGGCCAACACTTCAACCCTAGGTTCATAGGTAGGGATACATGGGATTGGCTCGGGGAAGAACATGCATTCATAGGATATTCTAATATTTTGACCAAAAGATACATTTGAATCGCATGCAATATTATGGTGGATAAAATAAGTTTATAAACATAGGATGCTAGATGCCAAGAAGGTTAGGTTATCTCTTGCCTTGCTGCCCGGTCGTGAAGTACTGCTCTTCGGGGTAGTTAGAGAGACCCTCGACTCCGGAATCTATCGATACCCAAAAGAAATACAAAGCACACATAAATCACACGAACACCAGATGCAATGCTCAATCACATGATGACATGTCAAGTTGATGCAAAGATATCATTATATAAATTAAAAGCAAAATTAAATGAGGAGCCAAATAATTAGTGCAATTATTTGGAAACAACCCCATATTTATCTTAGTGACCACATTCTTCATAAATTATTGAATTATTAAAGAAGTGGCTCAAATATGCATGAACATGACATGAATGGATAGGGTTCATTATTGCGATCAATTTGGGACTTTATTCATAATTTTCGGATCACCGATGAATAAATAGCAAATTAAAAGAACAATTGAATTTAATTCATTTAATCAAATTATGAACAACATCAAATAAAAGTTTGTGATCATGATGTGCTAAGTGCATGGTTTGATAGCATTTGACATGTTGATCACTTTGATATTTAATTCATAATTTTTGGACAAATATTTAATTAGTTATGAATTTCCCAATTTGGGTATTAAATAACCCATTTTAGGAATTCTTAAATATCCAAAAGAAAGTAATTTCAAAAGAAGATTACAATGACTCCAAGTGGTAGAGTTTGTTTTTCTGAACATTTGTAAATTTGATTTGTCGAATTTGAAGCATCTCTCAAATAGTTATGAATTATTTAAATTCCATTTTATTTTCTGAAATTCCCAGATTTTACTGTTTGGGCCGGCCCATAGGTCGGCCCAGGCCGGATCGCAGGCCGGGGCAGTGGAAGAGGCCGCCGGCCTCAGAACCGGCCCAGTCCGGGGCGCAGGCCGGGGCCCAGCCCGAGGGAACCGGCCTCAAGGCCGGCCCAGACCGGGGTGAAGGCCGGGTCGGGCACGCATACAAGCGTTCGGTCAATGCCGCGACCGGCGTGGCCGACGCGGTGATCACCGGCGGCGGCTCGGATGGGGAGGGCGACCTAGCATGTGCGAGCGCGGCCTAACGCGCGCGTTCGACGCGCCTAGCTACCGGGCGCCACAAACGAGCGGCGCGACGACCGATTGGCCGCCGAAGCGACGAGTACGTCGGCGACAAGCGGCGGCCGGCGTCGTCCTACGGCCCTAGGGTGAACCAGAGGGAGAAGGAGTGGGAGAAAAGGTCCAGGAGGACCAGCGTCTCACCATGAGCGCGACGGGGCTCTCGGTGGGGGCGGAGGAGCACGAACGACGACGACCTCGACCTCGGAAGGTGGCGGTCAGAGTCGGAGAAGACGGCTCGATTCGCGTGATTGGAGGCATCCCAACACGATTCCTAGCTCCAGGGGGAAGAGGAAGACGAGGCGGAGCTCGGGGCGGAAGCAGCTTGCGTTGGGGAGGCCGAAATCGACGGGGAGATCGACGGCGAGCTCGGAGGCCATGGCGGCCATGGTGGATCACGGGGGAGAGAGAGAAGAGCGAGAGGGAGCAGGTGAGGTGGGGGAGAGAGGCACGGCAGGGCACAGGGTCCCCTAGGGCGTCCCCCTTATCCTCCAGCACAGCAGGGGGCAGCGGGGCATGGCGCCAGGAGGACGGCATCGACGGCATGGGCGTGCACAGGAGAAGAAGAGAGTGAGGAGGATGACAGGGGTGGCCCCCCTGTCAGATTTTTATTCTTTTGCATTTTTCCCTTTTTCAAAAATAAAACCAGTAGCACTGTAGGGATTTTATTGAGGCTTTTAAACATTTTCAAAATTTCTGGGAAAAATCACAGAGGCTCCCTATAATATTTAGCACCTCCACAAAAAGTTTGGGCTTCAAATAAAATGTTTAGAGACACAATGATTTGTATTGTTGCGATATGGTCATTTTTGATAAATTGCAAAATACATTTATTTGAAGCACATTGGCAATTTAATAAATTATGAAAATATTTATGGAGGCTCATAGTATATTAATGAAGCTCCCCATAATTTTATTTTGAATTTTTGGGAAAGTTTAACTTGGTGTCAAAATATAAATTGAATTGAACCAAATTGAATTTCCCAAATTTATTTAGTTGCTTGTTAAGAATTTAGCTTTTGCCAATTATTTGTAAAAGTTATTCTTAGAACTTCCTGAACAATTTGGAAATTCAATAATAATGTAATTTGCCAACTTAAGCTTTGCAATTGATTTGGCCATTTTTGGGCAATGCATTTAGTTTGGAAATTTGAGGAAGGGTTTTGGCTTCCTTTGTTTTAATTTTCCAAGTGTTGCTTTATTTTTGATTAGCAATTTAAATGGATGCCATGATGCAATGCAACACAAAAAGTAAAAATTTGGCCCGTATTTTAGGGTACCAAATTGGGGCTGTTACATCTATGTATGAGAACTCTAACGGAGAAAGAATTTCATTTTTTAACGAGTCTTTCTATTCTCCCCGCGAAATGTGGCCTAAACGACAATGCCACAATTTCGATGAATCATGAGTTCTCTTTCTTTTCTTTTGTTCTTTATTCAACGCAGAAATATGTTCATCCACATTGCACACAGAATAAACTTTATCACACGAGGATAATAAATAAAGCTCATTGTGGAGGTAAGCAACCCCCACATGAGTATTATTACACCAAATGGCACACTTGCCATGTCCAAAATATAACTCGTAACTGTCTTTGTCCAAGCGTGAGACCTAATCAAATTTCTATGCAAAGATGGAACATATAAAACGTCTCGAAGCAGGATGGAGAATCCATCAGCCAACTCCAGGGAGATGTCGCCGACAGCTTCAACGCCTGCTTGGACTGCATTTGCGACTTCAACGCATCTTTCGTTTCTTTGCATAGTCCGCGTCGAATGGAATCCCTGTAAAGAATTTGCAACATGAACCATTGCACCTGAGTCAATCCACCAAGTAGATTTCGAAAACTGTGTATACAAGGATTCATTAACAAATGAAACAATGTTATTACCGTTCCTTGCCATTATGGACTTTAGAAACTCGGGGCAGTCTTTCTTGTAGTGCCCCGTCTTCTTGCAATGAAGGCAAGTGTCTTTGTCAACTGGGAGAGGCTTTTGATAACTTTGATGATGAGCGGGACCTTTACCATATGGCTTTGAAGGGGAACCATTAAAGTTCCTCTTCTTGCTGTCCTTCACATAGTTGAGTGAACCACCATGTGCTGCTTTGAGTCTGTCCTCTTCCTGGACACACATGGCTATGGTCTTCTCTACGTCCCACTTTTCAGGGGACATGTTGTAGTTGATCACAAAGTTCTCAAACTCTTTGGGCAATGAAGCCATGATGAGGTGAACTAGAAGAGCAGGCTTGAGCTCCAGGTCAGCATCCATGGGCTTAAGCTTAGCCGCCATGGTACTCATCCTCAGGATGTGCTCTCTTATGCCGTGCTCACCTTCTGTATACTTTTCTGTTACCAGCTGCTTCAGTAGCTGGGTGGCATATATCTTTGAAGAGCCAGTGAACTGGCTCTTTATTTTCTCCAAAAACTCCCCAATGGAAGCACACTCTGCAATCGAGCCCGCAATAGCGTTCTCGATTGTGTTCTTTGTGAAGGCCATGCACTTTTTGTTGGCTGAGAACCACTTTTGGTTGTCGAGGGACCAAGACAACTCCAAAGGAGCGTAATCCCTCTTCTTTCTATCCCAATCATCATCAGAGTCTTTTGCCTCTCTTTCAGGCTCTTTTGGCTTGACTGGTTGTGGAGTATCCACAACCCAGTCCAACTCGGCACATATAAAAGCCAAGTCCACTTTCTTTCTCCACTCGGAGTGGTTGTCACCTCGGAGTGTGGGGACATCTTTAAGGCTGTTCATCAAGGAATGCCCTCCTATAAATCCACAATGAGGTGAGAACACTGAACAACAATTGCATGTAATAATTTAACGTGGGTCGAAATTAAAACACACAACTGTTCATGCGATTTAAAACTACATCAACGTTGGGCAGAAATAGAAATAAATGCATTTAACAAAAAAATAGTTAATCATGATCATGTTATTAACGATGTTGGTCATAAAAATAATAGGACCACAATAATCACAATGAACTTTTAACATGCTCTTTTTACTTTTAATTCTATCGCAAAAGAATTTAAAAGAGCAATTACTCTATTTGTAGCGGAAAACTATTAATAAAAATTCTATTTACTTTATACTTTTCAGAAGCATTTCTTTTACTTTTCTGTTTCCTATACAATAATTTCGTTGGACAATTTTTGCATAGGAAAAAACTAGATGAAAATTGCCTAAAATGGACAAAAAAGCACCTAGAACTGCTTCTGAAAAAAAGGAACAGAGAAAATTCTGATAAAATCGCGTGGCCCATACCACAGTTTTTCAACTTTCGGCCTACGGCCCATTTACCTATGCGCCGCGTGCGTGCGGCACGCAATGCGGCCTTGCGGCCCACGGCCGCTCTGCTTTTGGCCTGCTGGCCTATCACGCGCTAGGGTTTCACTCCTGGCCGTCGGATGGAGATCCAACGGCCCTCCGCGCAGATCGCCAGAACAAAAACGACCAGTCCGACCGGGGGGGGGGGGGGGGCAAACCCTAGTTTCATTGCCCCCCGGTACGCACCACTCTCCCCTCCTCCCCCGATCTAGTGATCCAGGGTTAGGGTCCCGGCCCATCGCCGGCGGCCGGCAACGGCCACCACTGCCAGAGACGATGACGACAGTGCGCCGTTCCAGCTTCTTTCCCTTTCCCCCTTCTATTCCTTTCTGTCCCGCGGCCCGCTCGGAGGCGAACTCGGTGGTTGCGCCGTCGCCTTCCCCTTCGCCGGTGGTGCGTCCGCCTTGCGGTGAGCGCGCCGCCGTCGAAAGGTGAGGCTTCGGTGCCATTTGACTTTGCCCCCAAAGGGAGGTATTCCTTCTTCCGACGCCTCGGCTTGCCGATGCGCGTCGGATCGAGAGGGATGGTGCGGCCGTGGCGGCGGCGCACTTTGCCGTCGAGCACGAGGCTCTCCGGTGAGTCTGTCTTTGCCCTTTCTCGATTTCTTTTCGATCTGGGGTTACGGGGAGGGGTCTTTTCTTTGATTTGCTTTGCAACCGAACTGATCTGGTAGCTAACCTTGCTTTGATACCAATGTTAAAACCAATGGACTAGCACTAGATCGATCACGGTGGATCCTTTTAGGGTTTCCCCTTTACCAATGAGAATAACAGAGAGAAAGAGAGAGGGGATCGGCGTGTCTGCCTCCGGTGGGCGCCGAGCTCGAACTGCCGGCCATGGTGGAGTGGTGACAGTGGTGGTGTGCGTGGGTGAGTGAAGGTGGCGGCGGTGGTGTAGCTTTCCCTAACCCTAGATCGGTATGGGGTGTCGGTGGGGTGCTGGGCAACACGGTGAACCTCGTACTGTGTACCCCGGCCCCCACCCTGTTTATATAGCGCTGCCATAGGGGCCCACCAACCATAAGAGGGTTGGGCGCCCCCGATCAGGGCGCATTGACCTAGGGCCCGTGTGGCCGTTGGGCCACGACGGTGGAGATCGACCTAACAAGTGTGCCCTTGAACTTTATATCCTGTTGTTTAGCTGGTCTGTGCTCAGCTGGTCTGTAATCGCTATTGTTATGGTTGCAATGATGTCATGTAAAACTTGTGGCTTTATTCACTTAAAGCTAGGCTGTAAAATGCCTTTTATCTAAAAGGGAAGTCAGGAAGAGGCGACGGGGAGCTCAGCTCACTGGAGACTGGCCGCTTCCTGGCCGACTTATCCGGTGACCGCTCTGGCTCCGCCACCGAGCTGGTCGTGATTGAAGACTCGGAAGCCGTCTTGGACCAACGAGAAGCAGCTGCCGAGATCGCTCACCGCAGCATCACCACTACCCTTCACTTTGAACATCATGGAAAGTCGCGATGATGCATGCATCCGCTTGTGCTATCGGCGCCGGCACCGGTGGCATCGCATCTGTTACTGCATAATCAAGAGCGCGCGTGTGTGCGGATGCGCTGCCGACTATTGCAGGTCGAAGAAGCTAAAGGGCAGATGTGTTTTGCTCTTTGCATGTGTGTTCAATAATGGGATACCATCATATCCAACCAAGCCACCGACGACGTCACCTTGCATATGGCGTTTGTTTCTTTCTTTGTTCGTCAGTTGCTGCACAGGAACTATGTGTGTTTCCGTTTTGAGTTCCTTATATCCGTGAGATCATCCTCTGCATCCGATTAGTAAAATAAAGTTTCACGACTGATGGTGAGTTTGGTAATCCAGAGCTTAGGAGATGAAAAAATTGAGAAAGATTGGGGGAACACCGAGCGATATAAGGCGATCAGTTTTCACAGAATTAGATCGGAACTAATCAACTTCCATTTGGCTTATGTGGCTGGCTTTGTTGGGCTACTTTTGTAAGCGTGTGTTTCCGTTTTGAGTACCTTATATCCGTGAGATCATCCTCTGCATCCGATTAGTAAAATAAAGTTTCACTATTGATGGTGAGTTTGGTAATCCAGAGCTTAGGAGTTGAAAAAATGAGAAAGATTTGGGGAACACCGAGCGATAGGAGGCGATCAGTTTTCACAGAATTAGATCGCAACTAATCAACTTCCGTTTGGCTTATGTGGCTGGCTTTGTTGGGCTAATTTTGTAAGCAATATATCTTCTTGGATCGGTTCATATTGATCAAGCTTACATCCTTTTGTTCGTCAGTTGATGCTCTAGACAAGAACGAAGCTGCCCTGTCGAAGTTCAGTGGCGGTCCATTCTTCCTTGTCCTACATAGCTTGGTATGCTCGTATATTCAATTATGTGTTCAGCTCAAGATTCCATAAGAATGTTTGTGCTAATAGATGCTTCAATTTCTTTAAATATTTGCTGGCGGATATTGTGTATGTGACGATTTTCAATAGGCTTCAGATATAGTACTATTCTAACTATCAGGTCGCCAATAGCAGGGCCAACCTCAGAGAAATACATCGATGAGATGAACAATAAAGCATATAAGCAAATAAAAAACTAACCGCTGATCCTGCTTGATTTCGCGAAGAGGCGTCTTCGGGGAAATGCATTTTCCCTTATTTTTCTTCCTGCCTTTCAGTTTGTACTATCGTCTGAACTGGCTTCTTGTTGAGTACTTTCAGATTGTTCAAGAAGTGAAGTTGTTACCATTTGCGATAACGGAGTCACTGCCGAGGAAAAGCGGCACCTGATTAGGCGAAGGCTCGAATTTCAGGAGTAGTTATAGAGAGGTAAATTTGCCAAGTCGCCAGGAGATAACATGACGAACGCCACAAAAAAAGGGGAAATGACGAACTGAGGCTGGTTAGGTGGGTCGATTGAATGAAAACTGAATTTTTTTCGCCCGTTATAACGCACGGGCACGTTTACAATGCGGTGGGCGGCGCAGACGTGGGCGCCCTAGGAGGGGATCGTGGAGCAGCCGTGGTTCAACCCGCCACTGCATCCTTCGACGCCGCGGGTCGCCGGCCTCCGCAAGCCTCGAGCTCTCGTACGCTAGCCACATCCATCCCGCGGGAGGAGGCAGCTCCTCCTGTTGGTCTGCTCTTCCTCTGGCTTTCCATCTTGCCTGTGCTTCACAACGTGTAGACATGTTTGGCTTTCATCTCGGTAGGTGTATTATTCTACATGTGACACCGCCGTTGCCCGACAGTATACAACGCGGCCCCACGAAGTCCAACTCGCGCCGTGGCTGCATCCTTTTTCAGAGCCTCAATGTTGTAAGTGATGGAAGAAATCAACGTATTGGTTGAGAGAAATCGGCCAGCTCTGATGGGTATGACAGAGAAAGGGCGTGCACTATGGGAAACACACGATACGCCGACGGCTGGAAGCCGTCGGCGTATAACACAAAGCCGTCGGCGTCTCCCCGTCGGCGTACCACTTCTGCCGTCGGCGTACATGGTGTGGGCCCCACAAGACGGCATCCGGCCGTTTCCGTCAGCGCATTATACGCCGACGGCAATGCCGTCGGCGTATGAGTGCCGATTATTTTTATTTCTGAATTTCTTTTTGAATTATTTTATTATTTTATTTTTTAATTTTTTTTAAATTCTTTTTATTTGTATTTCAAAATTTTCAACTTAGTCACATATTTAATCCTTAATTGCACACTTAATTATATGTCAAAGTAATTACCCTAGTCAAACTTTCCGTTAGGTCACCCATTCTCAGATTGCTCCAGCCCAAGCACGCTTAACTTTTGAGTTACTTCCAAATTAGCTTCCAAATGAGAAATTAGAACTTACTGATATTAGTATCCTATAAATCATATTAACCCCTCAGTTATGATGTTACACTTTTCGTCGTTAAAATTTTAAAAATTTGTTTTAGTAAAGTAACAATGATTATGTAATAGTATATTTCGAATAAATAACAATAAAATGAATTTTACTTTATTATTTTCCTTTTTACATTTAATATGGAATAATTCATATCTTTAAATCCGTAAATCGAAATTTGACAAATTAAATACCTAAATCGATTAGAAAAATGAGAGGAATTCAAATATTTCATCCATATCATCTTTTGCATCACAAAAACCTTGATAGTTATAGGAAATTGGCAAAATACTCAAAAAATGAAATCAATTTTTAATTTTTTAGTGTCAAAACAAAAAAAATTGTTAGGGTTTACTGTCTCGGTTTCGGGCTAGGGTTAGACATAACTAATTCAAAAAAAATCAAAAAATGGAAAAGTTTCACATGGCATCCTTTTATGTGACCTACCACTTGGAAAAATTATAAACATGAGTTATGGAGGTTTTTATAAAAAAACCTTTACAGAAATGAGCTACGAGGTATAAAGATGTATGGATTTCGACTGAAATGTGTTAGGGTATAATATTGAACATATCAGAAAATGTCGGAATGAGGCAATATTTGACACATCGGTATATCTTGGTTGTAGAATAGTATTGACTAAGGGGTTTAGGGTTTTCGTTGAATAAAAAACCCATTTTTCATTTTTTTAGTGTCAAAACAGGTTTTTTTGTGTGAAGTAGTTACCAAAACGGCTCACCGAAAGAGGACCATCCAAATAGGTAGAAAAATGGTAGACCATCTTATAACTGCATTTAACCTTGGGTTTGGATATAAAAAGATACTTGGGTATTTCAAACATTTCAGATAAGTTCCTGCCGATTTCGTTGGAAGTGGGTCTGATTTGAACTACGAGTGCCGCATAGTTTGGTCATGATTTTTTTAAAAAAAATCACTTTTAGATCCAAAATGTATACTTTCTTTAGAGATCTTTGACGATTTTTATTGGATCGAAGTTACGGTTAGGTTTAGGTTTATCGTTAGGGTTTACGGTCTCAGTTTCGGGTTAGGGTTAGACATAACTAATTCAAAAAAAATCAAAAAAATGAAAAACCTTCACATGGCATCCTTTTATGTGACCTACCACATGGAAAAAATTATAAACATGAGTTATGGAGGTTTTTATAAAAAACCTTCATAGAAATGAGCTACGAGTACAAAGATGTATGGTTTTCAACTGAAATGAGTTAGTGTATAACATTTAACATAGCAAGAAATGTCGGAATGAGGTAATATTTGACACACTGGTGTATCTTGGTTGTAGAATAGTATGGACTAAGGGGTTTAGGGTTTTCATTGAATAAAAAACCTATTTTTCATTTTTTAGTGTCAAAACAGACTTTTTTATGAAGCAGCTACCAAAACGGCTAACCGAAAGAGGAACATCCAAATAGATAGAAAATAGTATACCATCTTATAAGTGCATTTAACCTTGGGTTTGGACATAAAACATACTTGGGTATTTCAAACATTTCAGATAAGTTCCTGCCGATTTCGCTGGAAGTGGGTCTGATTTGAACTACGAGTGCCGTATAGTTTCTTCATGATTTTTTGCAAAAATCACTTTTAGATCCAAAATGTATACCTTATTTAGAGATCTTTGACGGTTTTTGTTGGATCGAAGTTACAGTTAGATTTAGGTTTATCGTTAGGGTTTACGGTCTCGATTTCGGGCTAGGGTTGGACATAACTAATTCAAAAAAAAAAATAAAAAAAATAGAAAACTTTCACATGGCATCCTTTTATGTGACCTACCACCTGGAAAAAATTATAAACATGAGTTATGGAGGTTTTTATAAAAAAAAACTTCGCAGAAATGAGCTACGAGGTATACAGATGTATAGTTTTCGACTGAAATGAGCTCGGGTATAACATTTAACATAGCAAAAAATGTCGGAATGAGGCAATATTTGACACACTGGTGTATCTTGGTTGTAGAATAGTATTGACTAAGGGGTTTAGTGTTTTCGTTGAATAAAAAACCCATTTTTCATTTTTTAGTGTCAAAACGGGTTTTTTATGAAGCAGCTACCAAAACGGCTCACCGAAAGAGGAACATCCAAATAGAAAGAAAATAGTATACCATCTTATAAGTGCATTTAACCTTGGGTTTGGATATAAAAACATACTTGGGTATTTCAAACATTTCAGATAAGTTCCTGCCAATTTCGCTAGAAGTGGGTCTGATTTGAACTACGAGTGCCGCATAGTTTGGTCATGATTTTTTGCAAAAATCACTTTTAGATCCAAAATATATACTTTCTTTAGAGATCTTTGACGATTTTTGTTGGATCGAAATTATGGTTAGGGTTAGGTTTATCGTTAGGGTTTACGGTCTCGGTTTCGGGTTAGGGTTAGACATAACTATTTAAAAAAAATTAAAAAATGGAAAACCTTCACATGGCATCCTTTTATGTGACCCACCACCTGAAAAAAATTATAAACATGAATTATTCCTATTTAAATGACTTTATGCCGATTTTCCAAAAGTAATTGAATTTTGAACTACAAGTGTGTGATAGTTTGGTCTAATTTTTATACAAAAATCATTTTTAGGTACACAAGTAGTGAATTTATCACAGAAACATCGATAGTTTTGAAAAATGTGACCCCTTTCAATGAATAGGCACGACGGTCATTTTGACCGTTTTTTCACAAAAATAAAAGAAATTGAGAAAATACTTTAAAAATGAATTCCTTTGACATGGAGACATTTTATGTGTACTAGTTGCTATTAAAAATGATAAACTTGAGTTTTGACAAATATTTCAAAAAAATGCTTCACAAAAAGGTTTATCATCTATAGACATGTATAACTTTCGCGTCAAATGACCAAGTTATGGCCATCCCCATGCCATAGTTTGTGATAATGTGTCCATACTTGACACATAGAGGTGTCTTAGTATGGAAAACATTGTTGCAAAAACAATTTCCAAAATATTTTCGTAAATATCATTTTCCATTTTTTAAGTGCCAAAAATGACTTTTTAATTAAGCAAGTACCAAACATATGTTTCAAAATGTCATGTGCATGGTAAAAAAGATTTTATGGATGTCATATTTGGATTCCTCTCATTTTTCTAATCGATTTAGACATTTAATTTGTTAAATTTTGATTTACAGATTTAAAGATATGAATTATTTCATATTAAATGGAAAATAGATAAAATTAGACGCCGACGGCTGCCGTCGGCGTATAAAAGTAGACGCTGACGGCCACCGTCGGCGTCTAAATTCAAACATATGCCGATGGTAAGGCCGTCGGCGTCTCAACGTAGCGAGACGGCCGTCCCCGGTCCGTCGCGGCGGGCGTTTGTACGCCGACGGCCTTCGGTACGCCGACGGCAGCCGTCGGCGTATGAATATCGACGCCGACGGGTATTCGTACGCCAACGGCCTAGATCGCGGCTGCCCTAGCTCGGGTTGTACGCCGACGGCCCCGACATTTGGCCGTCGGCGTATCACCCGGCCGTCGGCGTCGTGTGCGTTTCCCGTAGTGGTGCCTATGTCCTTACCAAAACTGAGTATGTTTATCCTATTGTCCGGGCCAGGATATTAGTGCTGGAAAGTTGATGTTGCTCTTATAGACAGTTTGGTTCCAATGCAAAAGAAGGGCCTTCGATTCTTTGCTACGTGGGACAAACTCACTTCTTGCAGTGCTTTGGTGCAGCATGTTTTCAATATTTGCAAAGATTGGGGTAAATAAAATGCTCATGTTTATGGTACGTCTCAACTATCTTTCTTCCTTTTAGTTGACTTATTATTACTGTCAATAAAATTGTTTAATAGGCTATCAAAAGCAGTTTTCATTTGGTCAATATTTATTTTCTGCATTTCATGAGTGTAAAAGTTGATCCAGTATTCTGATCCAGTCTGCTATGTCTATGTAACATGTATAGTTATCTGCGCGCGGCGATCAATTAAGTTATGTTTTATCATATTCCCTTGCTTGAAGCTTTTAACATTCAAGCGATAGTAGATGTGCTTAATGTCTACAAATAAGACGATTGCATCATTTTTACATTGTGCCATCCATATCATTTTCAAATACTACATCGCAAGCGACATGAAATCCAAAAGAAATGTATGGTTCATATAATCTGCGTAGTTCATTGTCTTAAAGTTCATTTTATATGTATTGATTGGAACCCATCTTGCTCGGTCCGTCAATCGTGTTGCTTCATGGTGCGTCTATATTTGCCACTCTTAAAAGTTTCATTAACCATATACATAAACCTTAATCATATATTTGATTGAATTAATGTTTGATAATAATAATAATAATATAATCTTTACCTAATAATAATAATAATATAATAATAATCTATACCTAATAATAAAGTCATTAAGGCTTCTTTGGTTCGTCCGTCCGTCCCTCTATTTTTACTGTTTTACCCTCCACCAAATCTCATATTACATCCAAAGTGCCACCAGACCGATTCATTCCTTTTCTTGTCTCCCGAACTGACACGCCTTGTGACGAACACATCACGCTGCCTGCTGGATGCCGCAGCCATCCCCTCGATCTCCTCCCATCGCTGGCGCGAGCTCACGGGTCTCCACTGCATATCTCTTCGCCGCTCCGCATCAGCCGCGCGCCCGCATCCAGGACCAGCGCCGGCCAGCGCCTCCTCCCCACCAAAGCCTGCTTCACCCGCACCGAGCCACTCCCGAGGGGACAGAGCCACGTGCGACGAGATCTCCGACTCCGCCCTGAGCCATGCCGGGCGCGCGGCGAAGTCTCTCGGAGCGGAGAGCCGCGGGTTCCGGCTAGGCGACCGCATGGAGGCGCTCGACTCCGAGGAAGACGTCGTCGATCGCCGCTCCCTCGCCAAAATCCACGCGCTGCCTGCCGTCGCCGATTGCCTCTGGGCTCAAGCAGCACCTTGCCTGGAGGTCCGCTTCTTGGCCATCTCTGGAGGGAATCGACATGAGCGCGACATGCGCCTGGCCGCCTCTGGGACTGGGAGGGTGCTGCTCTCTCCTCTTCTGAACCGACTCTGAAATCTGGATGCGAAGGAGAGAGAGGTAAGTGGGTACAAGCAGCACATGCGTACAGGAATACGTCTGCCCAGAACGCAAGCCAGCAAGTTGTGTTCCTAAGATCTCATACTGGCTTACAGCTGGCCTGCAAGGTTCTTCCACCATAAGCTGATTCTACTGTTGGGGTTTCGGTTTGCTCAATCTCATGAGGTTTTTTCAGCTGCAAATTAAGTTTTCATAACTTTTGTTTGTTGGATTACAAATTCATTTTCGTGTATGAGGATTTACTGATTGAAAGGTGTGTGATTATTCAGCATTGTGCTCATCCTTCACCTTTGGAGTTAAAGGCTTTGTGGATGCGTTTGGTAGTTCATGCACACAAATATACTGACCAAAGGGCTTTATGGGTTGTTGATAATCCTGATCTGGTTGCTTGCTGTGTTTAATTACCACTTGCTTTTCAGTATTCTTATAATCATTGTCATTGTTGTTTTAGTTCAGGTTTCATTAAAATGATATGCTTCACCGTTCCCGGTTCATTGCTCAAGTAGCTGCACAGCAATATCTTTTTTTAGTGGTTCATGACTGATAGATGAGCTTCAGGTTTCATTAGCAAGATAGACTGAAAATACCTGTTTCATTTCTCTAAAACTATACGTAGTGCACAACTGTATTGACTGACCATGGCTTGCAATGGAAAAGCAAATATTAATTGGAGTGTGCAATTTGCATAGGAGAATGTCATTGAAGCAATATATCTGATTTAACCTTATACTTGATACAGCAAGTCAGCAACACGCTGATGCAAGTATGTTTCAATGTCGATTGAACAAACAGTCGAACTTATTTGTTGCAAGCTAAATAAGTTTTACGTGACTCCTGCCGAATATAATTCAGTTGGTAATTTGATGAAAACTTCCTTTGTGATTTTGTATAATATGTTATTCAATGCATGTTGCCAACTCAAGGACGATCTGAAGATGACCATCGACAAGTACCAAGTATTGATTACAGTTAGAACGACATGCTTCGTCAAGACCGGGTATACGACGATGGGAAGAAATTTGTGTGCTATTGAGAGTGGGAAAATAACCGTCAAGAAAAAATATCATTCTTGACACCGAACAAACTCCTTCTTTTATTCCCGTTGCAACGCACGGGCATTTTTGCTAGTAATAATAAAGGTAATAAGGCTTCTTTGATTCGTCCGTTTCGCTCGTATGTCAAGTTTCTTGTTCGCCCGTCATGTGTTTTAGTCCGATCGCTACCTTCTCCCTAGAGTCCCGATCACTACTCAATTTGTGAGCGTAGACCGTGCACAAGGAGGGCTCGGTCGAGTGGGCATCCGTATCGGGCACGTACGAATCAACAACTATATCTTGAAGCCCTCGATCGACAGGAAAGCCCTAGCTAGATCGGTAGATCGCACAACAATACTACTCGGAGGAAGCTGGCCGCACCTCCGCCCCACCCCAACCTCTTCTAGATGCTCTCGACGTCCAATCAATATCCGCCATGGCAGGGCCTGTGCGAGAATTAGCGCAGGCAGAGAAGAAGACTACGCCCAATAGCACCGCGTTGCATCAAAGTTGATGATGCTCATGGAAAGCAGGACAGGCTCGGGCCGCCCGCGCCGGGCATTGTGTCACCTGCACCACCAAACACCCCAACAGGCAACAGCCAGGATGTGACGCTCTGGACGTTGCTCGCAAGTTTTGGCTAGATCGGAATATCGGATGGCGCCGGCTTTTGATCCATTGATTGGGAGGCTACTGGAAGCGGATCATAAGCAGTCCTGTCACGAGAGCTATTATCGTCCATATCCGAACTACGTCGTCGACCCACCCTCCACAGCGCCCACATATCAAGAAAATAGGAGACGGCAAGCGAACAAAGATAGGGAAAGCTGTGTAGGTACGTGCGTGCTTGTTAAGCTGATGCATGTGTGTTGATGGATGGATGCATGCATGGGGGCGTGTGCGTGCGGGTGTACTACAACGCGGCCGTTGTTTACCGAAGATACAGTGCAGGGTTTGGAGGCTTTAGAGCTATTCCATGAAGGCCTGAACCCGCAGCTACAAATATATTCAGTGCTGTCATTTTTCTTTGCAAGCAGTATCTGGGGTAAATCCGATGTCACAATTCGGCTGCGAATACAATTGGCATCAAATCAGGATCACCTTGATTGATTCCTGTAGTAGCCATTGCTTGATTAACATTGAATTTGCTCGTCATGCTCGGTGCACCATTAGCTTCTCAGGTTAAACTGGCTAATGACAGCTTAGTGATCGGTGATCAGCAAGTCCCACAGCTCTCTTAATTGATTAACACAAGGGTACGTGTTTACAACTTATATGCGGGTGAATGAGTTGGGAGGGTAGATCTCGTGTTGGGTGATTGACTTTGTTTTCTGTTTGCGGACATTCCAATCTCGTTACAATGCACGGACATGTTTTGCTATATATATATTATATATATATATATCTATATCTATACCTAATAATAAAGTCATTAAGGTTTCTTTGGTTCGTCCGTCAAAATTTTACCGTTTTACCCTCCCACCAAATCGCATATTAAGTCCAAGATGCCACGTACCGGTTCGTTCTTTTCTTTCTCCTCACCCGCGATCGAACTTGTTGCGCCCGCTTTTTACTTAAGCCAACGCTGCTATGTTCGCTTGCCCCGATGGCCGTAGCTACACATCCCGTGCAAGATCTCGCGCCTCGGCAGCGGATACCGAGCCAGGTACATCAACCACGCCTCGCTTGGCCGGCGAGGACGTCGCCGCTCGTCGCCGAGCTCCTGTCCACGCGTTCCCTACTGGAGGTCGAGGAGGCCAGGCCGCAGGCGGGCCCCGCTGCAACGCTTGCCTGCTGGGGGTTGAGGATGAGGAGGCCATGGCGCGGCGCAGGCAGGCACGGTCGCGTGCCGCGTGGGCTACTGGCTACATGTGATGTTCAGACTCCTTCATGGTACAGGTTGTCCTGCTGCTTCCTCTCGGTCTTCATGGGATCTCAGACTCCAACTCTCCAAGTGCTACCAACATACAAGAAACGACCGAGGAAATGCATTGATTGGTCGATTTGGGCTTCGAATTTGAAGATTCTCTTGATTTTTTGCCGATTTTGAAGACGAAATTGGAAGAATTTTTAGGGGAAAAGAGGAGTTGGGACACTTTCGTGGAAGCAGATGAAGCACGAGAGGGGC
The DNA here is from genome assembly GCA_012064385.1 of Puccinellia tenuiflora. Classification (NCBI taxonomy): domain Eukaryota; kingdom Viridiplantae; phylum Streptophyta; class Magnoliopsida; order Poales; family Poaceae; genus Puccinellia; species Puccinellia tenuiflora. The sequence continues at coordinate 171,868 of QRDG01002091.1, read as the reverse complement.
GGGTCCCAGCGAGATGTGGCCTCAGATCAATGCGTGGTAGGAGTAGTTTTTTCCTGGAGTACTGCTCCATGTTTTTTTCCATACATATGCTCATGGGCAGCAGCTAATAGCTCAGCCTAGCAACATCATCGTAATACTATTATTATCCAAAAGTGACTTTGACTCCTAAGTTGCAGCGATTCTGTTATTTGAAAAAATACAAGAAAAATACCCGTTGTAATTTTTTTAGAAAACATTCTGGATGTTGCCAATGGAGAATTCCACAAATGCGCAAAAATAAATAAATCAGCTTCAAGTACTCTGTATTCTAACCTACACAAAATGATAAAATCATGTAAAATTTAAAGATTTAAAAATATGCATACTCATATCACACTTTTATTATTTTTGTGTAGCTTAAAATACTAACAATTTAAAGTTGATTTTTTACACATTTATGGAATACATTATTGGCTACATCAGTGATTTAGGTTGTAGATGGTTTCTACGCGACTTCCTTTCTACTTTCTCTCATGTGTTCATTTCTTCGATTTATTTATTGATGAATGACCACTTCCACCAAAGTGGAAATATTACTACTGTTGATATTAACAATCTTTTAAATCTGCACACAGCTGGTGCTTTCTCCATGAATTATACCTCCACGTTTATAATTAAAATTCATATTTGTTAAGTGTGGGAGTAGTGAACTTCTTGACTTCTTGAAAAAATATGATAGTTTAAGGGGAAAAATTGTTACCCGAATATCTGTCTCTAAATTTGTTTCACCGTAGCAACGCACGGGCATTTTTGCTAGTATAATAATAAAATCACTAAGTTTCTTCCTCCAAGATTTTAGTCCGTCAGGTTTCCGTGGTTTTGTTCGTACGTTGTACCTTTTGCCTTTTGGTTCGTACTTCGTTCACGTCCTGTTCGCTACGTTTCCGTGCACGCACCGCATCATCCAGTTGAACCGGCCCATCGGCCCATCTCTTTGCCTTTCCCCACTGGTTACGTACCCCAGAATTAGAGAAGTTCCTTCCGAACTCAGATTCCTCCTAAATCTAATCCCGTAAAGATTGCTTCGTTTAATGCTGGCCCCCTTTAAAATCCATCCATATATAGCCCGGCCCCTCCGTGTGTGATTATCACAGAAACCCTATAGAAATTCCCAGAAAATCGATCCCACGAGCTCGTCGGAGTTTGCTCGCCAACGAAGCTCGAAATCAAGCTTTCGTCGTCAACGGAGGTCCCTGATCGACGTACGGGTCGTCCTCTATGCGCACAAGCGGGTACCAACGAGTACAGCAGCTCGACAGAGATGCCGCCTCGACGTAGTGGTCTTCGTCGAGGATCCGATCGACATGAATTTCAGGTTGGCAGCTGATGTAGAGCCCCTCCATAATCTGCTCACCTGGGCGCTCGCCAAGGTCACATATGCCGGCGACCGCGTCGTCGTGCTTCAGACTCGTTCGGGTCCGGCCGAGTATCACGCAATGCTCCGTCGCGAGTTGCTTCCTAGGCGATGATTTTGGCCGCTGGCAAAGCGCGCACGGAGTAGTAAGCAAACTCGGTGCTAATGTGATCTGCTAGCTAGCTATATGGTCTGAGCACACACGCAACACACGCGAATCGCTGTAGTCGATCTGGTTTACTGGGTGAGAAGTTGTACATGGTACGCATTGCTTATAGGTAACACGGCCACTCCCAGGTCGTTGTCAAGAACATGGCATTCTCTGTCACAGTGCTCTTTGATGAGCCCGATGTCCATGAGGCCCCGTTTGGAATGCAGTTTAGATTTCCGCTCCGTAATCTTTACGGGCCTTGACGCGTAAAATATACGGACGTCCTTAGGTCCGTATTTTTATCAGACGCTTTCCGGCCGGATTACCGGCAATCAGTACATTTTTTATAAATACTTATGCAACACTATTTTTTCTTTAAAAATTGTCATTAATTTATATGTTAGTCTATACACAAATCTTTACTAGTATGCCATCAATTAACATTTAAACAATCTTGTAGCAACACATCCTCCGTCCGGTTTTTATTGCCACGGAAGAAGAACTAGGTAGTACTAGTTGACGTGCACGTGCGTCTTAATTATCAATTCAAACCACAATGTAACATATCATTCTCCATCCTCCTTATACCATCCAGGCTATCTATTTTGAAGCTACACTATCACATATTTATTCTTCCTTTCTTTCTCTTGATCAAATACACCACTCAACTGTATTTAAAAACTATATATATCACCGCACAAAAAAACACTAAAATTTAAAGACATGGTTTAATTGCTCCTATTATGAAATAGAATAGACAATATTGTATTCTTACATAAAAGAGGACAATAGGTACGTACGAATTAAGCTTGGTCAACAATAAATTTCACTGAACTTGAAAGAATCAAATGCACAGAATGGAAAGTGTTCGAGATCCTGGTTTTCTTCACCGCAAGCAGGCATCTAAGTAAAGCTTCCCCAAGCGAATTTCCATTACCGCCACAATAGTCGCACCAGGTTACTCACTAAACCCTCCACATGGTTAGAAGTAGCACGTTTTTCTGCATCGGGAAGAAATACTTTCAGTTTGGACTAATTATAAAAATATGGAACACTTATGCTTCAGAAGTAATTGATGTTATGCTTTATAAATAGTTTCACTATGCATACACAAACATCTAGCTAGGTATATGGCAGCCTAACACTCCATGTAAGTGAAAATACACATACAACAAATTATCCATCGAGCAAGCTCCTCACATTCAACCTACCAGAAATAAAGGAAGAAGATCATTAACATATTTGCAAAGGAATCTAAAGGACATTTGAGTTTGAGTAGTATAAAAGGTGTGAGCAAAACGTGTTTATCTAACAAAAACAAAAACCAGCAAGGCAGTAAGACAAAGAGACATATAAAGCCAAATCTTTGTCAAGTTGCAGCTGTGTCCTTGACCATTATGAAGAGAACACCTTTGTCGTCTACGAAAAACCAAGTCGGGCCTGCATATGTCGAATTGTCATAGATCTCCAGAAACAAATAGACAAAATGAAAGATTTATTTTACCATTTTATTGTTAATGTGACATCTTCATACATATTTTCACGGTCATCTAGGCATAGACATGAGAGAAGATAATCCCGTACTAATTTATATTAAAGCATTGATTTATGCTTTGCTCACTTTCAACAATACAGTCTGATTGAATCGCACATGGAAACACATAGAAGAATGCTAAACTCATACGTCATACTCTCGTCGACGCCTTTGTCATTTCCAATCCTCCTCCAGCCTTCCATTGTCTTGTACTTCTGAAACCATCATACTGCGCATCGAAACACCAATTTATCATTAATTTCATGACTCACTAATTCTCTAAAATATGAACATATCACGAACTTACATCTGACCTAATAAATATGAGGTTCCTACACTGGTGCAGTTGTTCTCTAACCTGTGGTGGTGCACAGACATATGTCATAGATAGGCTTGAGTTGGGGCCGATGGACGCTGGAGGTACCGGGGAGGGTTTGCACGTTAAAACGTACACACACGAACACACACACACGCACACGGTTTTACCCAGGTTCGGGGCTCTCGTGAGGAGATAACACCCCTACTCCTGCTTGTCTGATCTATATAAGTTGGATTACAACCGGGTTACAAGCTGCTCCTTGAGCTGTATGGGATGAACTGCAAGCTATAAGCTCTCCACCGAGTCTCAGAATGGCTCTTTGGCTCTCCTACTAGCTCTTAAGGAAATGACTAAGTGTTTGTACAGCGTCTAGGCATGTGTCTCGGAATTTTTCGTAAGAGGAGCCCCTGGTGCTCCTTATATAGGGAAACCCAGGGTACAGAGTTAGGGATGACGTTGGTGCTGACATAGGCAGCACTGTGGCCACGCCTGGGTCTCTGACTGCTTCCGTCACCCCCCGCGTGGCATGTCCAATCCATCAACTCCTGTGCACTGCTCCCCCGTACGGCGTAGGTCAGCAGCATGGAGGACTGACTGCCCATCCCATGACCACCGAGTCAAGGGTTAGGCAGTGCGTCCCATCTTGTCTGTGGCAGGACGCCTGTTCCGTGATTGTAGGGACAAGACGTATGCCATGACCAATGCCGAGGTAGAGCTTCATTCTTCCCGATCCGGCATAGGCATGCCAGATATTTCCTAACTCGGTTTCTCCTCTCCTGCACATAAGAACAACGAAGAAGATACCGACATATAGTATGCATGATCCGACATAGGGCTATGTCGGTAAGCCCTTACCCGGTTGACCCCGGGTAAGCCTATGTGTATGTCGGTTTACCATTGACTCGGTCAACTCCGAGTCCACACTTATTTCACCATATTGACCCTACTCGGGGGCTGCCCCCCGACATTAGTCCCCGAAGCTGGCGCGGTCCTGCAGCCTCGGATGAAGGGCCACGGCAGGTTTACCCAAAAAACCTGCATCTTTACTTGATTACCGACATCACATACATCGGCAAACCATTTATATGTCGGAAAGCAGTTTTGCTTCCCATCATGATATTCGACTTAATGTCGGATCATTCCGACTCACAGGAAAAACCCTCGGCTCCTCCGAGTCGTTGGTTCCTCTACGTGGCAGAGCATCTCTGCTTGACGCCTCGGTTTATGTGCTCGGATGGACGTGCCACTGGCACGCACGCCACTTGCGTCACGCCGGTCGCCTCGGAGACTGTGCCCACGTAAGCTCTCAAGCGCGGTTGGACCGCACCGCTCGCGTCGCCTCGGGTCTCGCCCGATCAGGTGCGCCGCACAGAGCAGTTGGCTCCCTGTGGCCTATCGTGGGGCAGATCGTGCGGCAGTTAAGCCGCTGCGGGAATTGTGGTGGAGATCGTGGGGGTGGTTAACTCCCGTCCGTTACGAGATCGTGCGCAGAAGATCACGCGCCCACGATCTCCTTCAATCACTCATAAATAGTAGGGAGGGGGCACTGTTTCCCCCTCCGCACTCATTCTTCCTCTTGCCTCCTTCTTCCTTCTCTTCTCCTGCGCACAAAGCACCGAGCACCTCGCCGCCGCAAGGACCCGCACACACCGACGAGCCGCCGGACGCCGACGCCGCGCACGCACGCATCGACGCACCGCCGCCCGCCGACGACACTCGCCGGTAAGATCTCGTTTTCATTCTTCTTCTCTCCTGCGCATTAGCGCTTTGCCTCTATGAGTATTCTCCGTTCTTGTTTCTTGCTTTTGTTCTTCCTTTGTTCTTCATCGCGGCAACGCGTCGGGCGCCGCCGGTGGGTTTGTGGTCGTAGATGCGGTTCGCCGCCGGTGGACTAGCCTCCGCAGCGTGTTTCCTTTCTTTTCTCCTTGCGCACTAGCGCTTTTTGCATCTGGATTAGACGCTCGCGTGCTCTTCCTTTTCTGCTTTTTCTCTCTTCGCCGTAACGATTCTAATCTCACTGTCCATGAACCTCTTCTTGCAGATCCCGGCAACCTCTCGCTGATATGTCGGACAACACCAACCTCGAGGTGGTTGAGGTGGTAGAAGAAGGGGTTGCGGAGGAATCCATTCGGGCCGCCTGGGAAGGTTCCTACGTCGGCCAAGCCGACATAGATTGGTTGATCCGGACTCGGCGGATTCCAGCCGAGGTGGAGTGTCGGGCTCTGGGTCCAGAGACCATGCTGGATCTGTGAGAAGGAGAATACGTCGTCTTCATCGCGCACTTCGAGCGAGGCTTCCACTACTAGGGAAATGGTCATTAGTGGCGCACCATTATTGGCTTTCTGTGGCGCATCCAGGAAATGGGGGGATGCGCCACAGAAGTCTCGCCACTAAAATATAATTCTGTGGCGCATCTCCGAAGTGCGCCACAGAAATATCAACATTCTGTGGCGCACCAGCAAAGGTGCGCCACAGAAATATTTCTGTGGCGCATCGGCCGCCAGTGCGCCACAGAAATATATGCGCCACAGAAAAATCAAGAGATGCGCCACAGAAAAATTTAAATATATTTTCAGTTTTCTGCTGTACAAATACCGGTATATTACAGAAAATACATGTATATTACAGAAAATACAGGTATATTACAGAAAATACAGGTATATTACAGGAAACAGAAAATACAGGTATATCACATTACTTAGAGCCCGAGATACACAATTTTTACACAAGTACGATCCAAAAGTTCATCGTGTCACACAATAATTACAAGTGCCGAATTTTTAACATCGTTTTACACATTACAAAGGAATAGGTCACACCGCCTAACTATGATCCGTGATGATGGTGAGGAAGAGCGGGGAGGACGATCATGGATCCTTCTTCTTTGTCGGTGCCGGTAACGGTTTGCAGCCCTCTTTCGTCGTCCATGTCCTGGTGTCCAACTGAGCCTCTAGGATTTCTTCGATCTCCCTCTTAGGCAACCCTGTAGATGGATTGGGATATAAATAGATTGATTAATAATACAAATCTAAGTGGACAAGTCTATAATAAAGAAAACAAAGAAGCACTTATTGCTACCTCTGATGTTGTGTAAGGACCCCCGATGATTGGTGACATCTTCGACGATGATTCGTGATAACTGCACCTGGATGCGATGGAAGTCTTCTCTAAGATCGGCATCTATGATCGCCCCCGCACATTTGGTCCATTCTTGGAGGCTAGATGGCAACTTCAATTTCTCAGCATCCCGGACAAACCCTTTAAGGTGATGGAGGGCGTAGAAGGCCTCCTTCACGCTGCCAGACTTCTGCTTGATGCAGCAGAACTCGGTCACATGCTTGAACCGGTGTGTGCCGTCATTGCTCAAAACTTGTTGCTTCTTTTCGAAGGGGCCTCCCTTTTGGCGTAGCCCTCGAGAGCCTCATCGAGAACACCCTTTAACTTGGTGTAGTCTTTCTTCATATCCAAACTCCCCGAGTCGAGATAAGTGGCACTGGACCACCTCGGGTTCAGGACGACGAGTGTGCAGTACTTGTTCCTGCTCAACACAATTGAAACGAAATGTTGGAAAGGATCAGCAATGAAACAAATCTACAAGAAAGCATAAGTTACGACGGCAGCGAGCAGATGTGTACTTACTCGGGAAAGAAAGGCAGAAGAATGTTGTTCTTCCTCTTGTTGGTCAGCATGAAACTCCGGAGGTACTCTATCGCCTTGGTCCGTGTCGCTGATCCTTCCACCAGCTGGCAGTCACGCATATAGTAGGGATCCGCTACCGCGACGGACTGGGTATTATCTCTCTTGATCTTCATCGACATATCAAGCGCGTATAGGCGGACCAAGTTATAGTCCAGCCGTCTAGAGTGAAAGAGATTGAAGACGTCCTCGTACGCGATGAAGAACGGATTCGCGGGGGCATCATAGATGAAGTCCAAGTCCATTGGCACCCTGACCGTGAACACCGGGTAATTTGGGTCCTTGTCTTGAATAAGGAGGCGCTCTAGCACCAAGACAGATTCATGCAAAGCGTGCATGGATCCACGTGCGAGGCAGAGTAGCTCCGGAGGCAGTATCGCTTTACCAGCTTCATGAACCCGGGTCAAGCCAACAATCGCACGGGGTGATACCGTGTCTTCATGACCCCGGATAGTCTTAGGAGCTGGCTGGCTCGCAGAGACGCCTGGCCCCCTCTTTCTCTTCTTGTTCTTGTTCTTCTTCTTCATCTCCGGGGATGGTGAGGGTGGTTGGGGTGCGGACTCCGGGAAAACCGTCTTACGTAGTGTACCAGGGCTGAAAATGGTAGACGGTAATTTGCGTGGAGGTTGATCGCCGGCCTCCGGAGGCGTGTCTTGAGATAAACCCTGGAAGTCCAGGCGCTGCGTGCATGTACTGGGACGAGCAGCTTGATCGCCTTGAGCGCGGAAGGGTTCTTCATCCACAGGAGGCATGTACATGTCCATGCTGGCACCAGTGTTGAGGTAGCCCTCGACGTCGACATTATCACCATCATCGTCGTTGGCACCAAGTTGAGGTGCATTGGCAGCGCCTTTGGATGGTTGCGGTACAGGCGCTCCCAACAGTTTTTGGTGGCGACTGCTGGTGGCGACGACCGTCGGTTCCTTCTGGGTGGCGGTGATGGCTGCAGGCTTCGAGGAGGGCCGAACGATCGGGGGCCTCGAGGGCCGAACGATCGGGGGCCTCGAGGTGGCGCCGGTGCTGCGCCTTAACCCTAGAAGTCCAGTCCCAAGACGAATCTGGGTCTTCGGCCATGTCATCGGCCACTTGATGCAATCTTTAAGGACCATGTGTTCCTCGTCAGCTCCCGGAGGTTGAATGGGGGGCTCGACGTCGCGAAACTCAGGCACTATCGTAACCAACCTGACCCTCATCACGTCCTCGTCCATTTTACTGTGGTGCATATCGCGGCTCATTGGTTGTACGATAGTGCCCTGAGCACAGTCCTTCAACTCGCCGCCGGGCACCAACCTATGCAGTAGTATGCAAGGCATGTCCTGAGTCAAAACATGTTGGACATCATGAGATGGCAGTCATCATAGGCATAGTTATAGAAGATTCTGCGGACTAACTAATTAGTTACCTGGGTGATGGCGTCGAGCTCGGCAACTATCGAGACAAGGGCGTCGGTGCCGGCGGCCTTCCTATCATTCTCCGGCCGCTCGGTTGCATTATGAAGAACAGCCGCCGCCGGCTGCGGCTCGATATCTTTTGCGGTAGGGGGCGTCGTTGCGTTGGGCTGTGGGGTCGTCAGGTCCGGCGACACGTTTTGGTTCATGGAGTTGCTGCCGCTGACGCTGGGCACGTATATCGGCCCCTGTCGACCAGCCGCATTCCAAGCAGCTAACCCCTCCACCAACCCAGGGGGTAAGAAACTTTTCAGCCTCTCGTCCACTAACCGCTCAACCGTGGTGGAGTCCACTTTTTGATTCTCCAGTGTCTCCACCTTTTTTCTTAGCTCCACAACCTCGGCTTTATCCTTACTTGGCCTCCTCCTCTCCTTTTTCGTCTCGGCGTCCGAGTGGTAGTAGTTGATGAACTTCATGCTCGTACCGAAGCCGGACACACGGCCAGCTGACGTCGGCGGCATCGACAGGGGCCTACCCTTGTAGGCGTTCGTCGCCCTGTTGAAAGTCGTGTCCCACGGCTCTGTCGACCCCTGGGACGACGGGCCGCCGGCCTCAGCGTCAGCCTTCAACTCTGCCTCCTGCAGACAAATTAGGCATTAATTTATTTGGCTTCGTTATCTAACTAGATCAACGCAATGGACTTTGAGATATCCACGGTAATTAAATTCCTTACCAGATACTTCTCAAAATCCTTCACGGCGGTATCGTCGGTAACAAATTCCCCCGTGGTCATGTCCAGATAGTAGCGGGACCGGACAAAGAACCTCGTCTGCTCGTCCGTGATTTTTTCCCACGGGTTCTCTTTTCCGAGACGTGCACACTCGGCATCCTCCTTGTCCCAAATGGGCTTCTTTCCTCGGTAACCGCCGCTTCCACAACGGTGGTTACCTATGTTTTGCTCCCGCATGTCCTTCCCCCACTTGGTCCATTTTTTAGCCTCCTCAGTTCTTAAGAACAACTTGAATTCCTCGAACTCTTCTTGGTCGAGCATCGGCTCTTTGGCTTTTATCTCCTGCCAGCTGAGACCCTTCTCAATCTTCCGCTTCACCCGGTGTTTCCAGCTGCTCAAGGCGGTGCTCATCTTTGAGATGGCTAAACTGTCCACCTTTTTGTTGAACGGCTCCGGGAATGTGTACCGTTGGTGAAGCTTCTGGAGGAGGACGTCGCACAAAGCCTTATTGGCCGTGCTTCTGATGTCCTTCGTGTTGATGGACACGCTTTCCCGGAGGATGCACCCTAGTTGCATGCTGTACCCTTTGGCAGAGGCCTTAGGCGCCACTGGTAGGCCACTTGGCGTGACCTCGGTGAAATGGTCTGTGACGTTGGCGAGCGCTTGAGGTGTCCTATCCCTCCTTTCCTTATTCTGCTTCGGAGCGGTCGGGTCGACACCACCATCCGTGTGGTCGCCGCCATCAGTGGTGTCATCCTCATGGCCGCCACTAGCAGCTCCATCGGTGGTTTCGGCATCGTCGCCCTCCAGGGCGTCTTGCTCATCGTCAGCACGGTCGCCACTAGCAGCTCCGGCGGCGGCGGCCTCCTCCAACTCTTGGGACGCTTCCCAGAACGACTTGTTGGCGTCTCTAGCTATTTCTTCGACGCTCATCTTCTTAGAAGGTCCCGCGGAGTCCGACATGTTTGCACTTAATTAAAAAAAGACAAAAAGTTAGTACAACAGAAATATAAGAAAAAAAATCAATTAATTAAGTACTAGGATACCCCGGCCCATGCATTAGTCGCAATACCCCATATGTCCCTTTTTTAGCAGAGTCATGCCAAAATTCACGAAAAATTTCGGCATGACCTTTGCTAAAAAAGGGACATATGGAGTACCCGAATTTGCCGGAACGGAAGTTAATCAACGTTCCGGCAATCTCAAGGGCCTCTCGGGGTACCTGCAAGCATTTCACAAAAAATCCACATCTCCGGCCGGCATCTCCACGACACGATGGTCGGAGCACAAACAACCACAACAATCTCCACGACACGATGGTCGGAGCACAACAACCACGACACGATGGTCGTGGACACATATCCTCATGCACATATACATCACCACATCCACATCCACATCGAGGGAGAGAGGAACTACCTCGGGTAGGGAAGGGAGGCTCGGGTCCGAGATCGGCGTGGTGGAGGTGCTCCTTGTGGCGCTGCAATAAATTAACAAAACCATGATTTAGCAATTAACATAGTGGCAGTAGTACACCATAGCAATTAACATAGTGGCAGTAGCAATTTTTTTACAAGAAAAGCATTAGCAACTATGCATCAAGCAACTAGAGCATTAGCAACTATGCAGCAAGCAACTAGAGCAAGCAAGCAATATAGTGGCAGTAGCAAGCAACAAAAAAAATACCAATAGCACTAGCACTAACCTAGCACTAGCACTAACCTAGCACTAGCACTAACCTAGCACTAACAGCAAGCAACTATGCACTAACCTAGAACTAGCAACTATGCACTAACCTAAACATCTACTGCATTTTTCCATATAACAACATATATCAAGCACCTAGCACTAACCTAAACATCTACTGCATGCACTAACATTTTTTTTTTCTCAATTTTTTCATCTCAACTAACAGCAGTTCGGTAGGGGAATTTCTACAAACACCTTGGGTGCAGCAGTTCGGTAGGGGAGGGAGGAGGGGGAAAGGAAGCACCTCGGGGAGGGGAGGGAGGGGAGGTTGTCGAGCGCGGTGTAGAGGTCGTCGCCGGTGTGGAGGGAAGGGAGGTGCGAGGGTGGGAGGTCTTCGTCGGCGGCGCCACGCGGGGGCCGAGTGTGCGGTTCGGGCAGGGGCGGTGCGGGCGTGGCGGTGGAGGTGCTCCTGGCCGTCAGTGGCGGGGCAGGTAGAGCGCGGTGGAGTGGCGGCGAGGACGTGCGGTGGTCGTCGAGCGCGCGGGCGGGAGCTGCCGGCGGCGAGGACGCGGTGGTGGTCGTCTCGAGAGCGCGCGAAAATTTGGGACTTAGCCGTTTTCGCGATGTGAGGGAGGCGCGTTGGCGGACCCACATGTAAGTGGGCGCGATAGGATTCTGTGGCGCACCGCGGGAAGGGTGCGCCACAGAAAGGAAGGATTCTGTGGCGCACCGCGGGAAGGGTGCGCCACAGAAAGGAAGGATTCTGTGGCGCACTGTTGGAGGAGTGCGCCACAGAAATGCGCGATATTTTTTTTCTTTTCAAAAAATAAAGTTTTGGTTAAATTTAAAGAAAGAACACACACATATTTGTTAATATTTTTAAATAAAGAATAGACACCTTTAGTAGGTATAATACAAAAAAAATTGGTTAAATTTAAAGAAAGAACACACACATATTTGTTATTCTTTTTAATGATATTTTTTTTCTTTTCAAAAAATAAAGTTTTGGTTAAATTTAAAGAAATAACACACACATATTTGTTAATATTTTTAAATAAAGAATAGACACCTTTAGTAGGTATAATACAAAAAAAATTGGTTAAATTTAAAGAAAGAACACACACATATTTGTTATTCTTTTTAATGATATTTTTTTTCTTTTCAAAAAATAAAGTTTTGGTTAAATTTAAAGAAAGAACACACACATATTTGTTAATATTTTTAAATAAAGAATATACACCTTTAGTAGGTATAATACAAAAAAAATTGGTTAAATTTAAAGAAAGAACACACACATATTTGTTAATATTTTTAATGATATTTTTTTCTTTTCAAAAAATAAAGTTTTGGTTAAATTTAAAGAAAGAACACACACATATTTGTTAATATTTTTAAATAAAGAATAGACACCTTTAGTAGGTATAATACAAAAAAAATTGGTTAAATTTAAAGAAAGAACACACACATATTTGTTATTCTTTTTAATGATATTTTTTTCTTTTCAAAAAATAAAGTTTTGGTTAAATTTAAAGAAGAACACACACATATTTGTTAATATTTTTAAATAAATAATATACACCTTTAGTAGGTATAATACAAAAAAAATTGGTTAAATTTAAAGAAAGAACACACACATATTTGTTATTCTTTTAATGATATTTTTTTTCTTTTCAAAAAATAAAGTTTTGGTTAAATTTAAAGAAAGAATACTAAAATTCATATGCTGCCACACTTTTGAATTTCTGCACAGGAGTTCTGTGGCGCATCTGTGGCGCACGCCGCTGGATGCGCCACACAAATGGCTCCTTCAATTTTTTGTTCCGGGCCCACCCTTATTTCTGTGGCGCATAGGTACAGCTGCGCCACAGAAACAAAATTGTTTGTGGCGCATCCGTAGCCATGCGCCACAGAAAAGGTGTGGTAGGATGCAATACAGCCGTGGGTTGTGGGGCCCACACGTTTTCTGTGGCGCATGTACACTCGTGCGCCACAGAATAACACATTTCAGTGGCGCACCTCTTATATATGCGCCACAAAAAGGAAATTATTTCTGTGGCGCACCTACAGAGATGCGCCACAAAATATATTCTGTGGCGCACGTAAACTTTGGTGCGCCACAGAATAGCTATCCACCTATAGCTAGTTTCCTAGTAGTGTTCGGTCTACCCGCCAGCGCCTTCTTCCGCAACTTTCTCAACAAGTTCGGCCTTCAACCCCATCAACTTCCGGCGAACGCCATCACCACACTTTCTGCCTTCGTCTCCTTCATCGAAGGTTACCTCGGCCTATGGCCCACCGTCGACGCTTGGTCCAAGTACTTCGGATTCCGGAAGCAGGTCATCCCGAATCCCGATCATCCGGACGCCCCCAAAGAAATGACACAATGCGGGGCCGCCACCATCACACCTCGGCGTGGCTCCATCTTCCCCCGGATCCAAGGACTAGAGTCATGCCGGAAATGGCAGCGCTCCTTCTTCTACGTGAAGAAAACGAGCGAGGTTGACATGATCAACCTTCCGAAGTTCGCCATCGGCCCCCCTACCGCACAACTTAACTGGGGGTACAACCCAACGGATAAGGTACTGGAGGTCAACCACATCCACCAAGTCGTCGAGCAACTCAAGGGCGAAGGGATGTCGGCTGACGACCTGCTCGCAACCTTTATCAGCCGTCGGGTCCTGCCCCTCCAGCGCCGAGTCCACAAAATTTGCCACATGAGTGGCCCACTGGATCCGACCCGAGTTAGCACCGTCGAGCTGGACAACGACCAGATCCGGCGACGTATCAAAGCCATAGCCCGGACAAGGATGCTGGAGGAATGGGAATGGGTCAAGGAACCCCACAGCCGGAGCAATCTTCCACCGAAAGTAAGTACCTCATCCGACATAACCTTTTCACCGACATAACCCCTTATGTCGGTGCAACTCTGTACATTGTATTAATCATTTCCCGCTTCCGTTACGCAGAGATTCGGCCGGCAGCTGACGGAGGACGTAGAAAACCCCTCCGCCAACTGGGGTAAGGACCGAGTCGAAGCCGACCCGGAAGATCCGGACGACGATGACAACGTGCCGATTCCCGACGTCGGCTCAATTCCTGCCATGGGTAAGACTCGTGCCTCCTCCCTCCGAGACTGGTCGGAGGAAGAAGATGACAATTGTCGGATTCTAGAGGTGCATGACCCTCTCCCCGTTGCATACTCATATCCGATGTCCCCGAACCCAGCTGACTCGGACGAAGTACTTGAGGTGACACCCCTCGCCACCGGACCCATGGTTGCAGCCCGGAAGCGCCCAGCGGCCGCATCTGCAGATGCCGGAACCTCCGGCACCTCTGGTCCCGCGCCCAAGAAACAGAGGGTGAAGACAGTAGTGAAACGCCGCGAGCGCCCTGTCTCCAAGGGGTAAGAACCCTTCTTGCCAATACTTTCCTTTTACACTTATTTGTACTTACTTTTCTCCTCTTGACAACATACTTTGCTGTTTTGACTTTTCAGCATGGCTCCTCTGAAGGTGCCCACTACCGGGTCCACCGACCGGGTCCCTCCAAGGACTTCGACGCCGCCTCGGCCCGATGACACTCGGGTGCCAAGCCCTCTGAGGACGAGTCCTGCTGCGGATATTTCGGCTCCGGGATCCGGAGCCGGGAATGTAGACTCGGTCGAGACCGCAACCTCGGTGCTCGACCAAGTGATGAATCTCGGGGCCAGCTCTTTGGCTCCCGAGGTAGAGCTGACCGAGGTCCAGAAGGACTCGGAACCACCGAGACAACAACAGCAGCAAGAGCAACAGACTCGGCCACAACAACCACAACAGCAGCAGCAGCCAAAGCAGCCAACTCAGCCGCAACAACCACAACAGCAGCAGCAAGCTCAGCCACCACCATCGCAGCAGTAGCAGAAGCAGAAGCAAAAGCAACCTCCATCAGCGCAGCAGCAGCAAAAGCATAAGCCGCAACCATCTCCATCGAAATCAACATCGATGGCAAAGCCAGCACCGTCACCGGTACAGCCGCAGCCACAACCTCAAACATCCAAAGCCCCGACTCCAGCGACCGGGATAGCCACTGGAAAGCCACCGGCGAAAACAGTGTCAGCTAATCCGGAAAGGCAATTGATTGTGCCACCGAGTCAAGGGACGAGCCAAGGAACACCCTTAGTGGCCTTAACCAGTATCCAGCCCGCCGCCTGGGTGCACGCTCCGCTGCGAACCCACAGCGGGAAAAGCTTGGGCTCCCTCGAGCATTATAATATGGACTGGAATGCTGCCGATACGAGCGAGGTGAGCTCACAATCTCCAGCGGGCCAGATCTCGGAGCAATCAGCGGGGCCGAGTCTAGTTGGTCAAAAGATGCACGCAGCGAAGGTCGCCCTTCTTGCAGCTGACCAAGCAGCCGCGGTAAGTTCTGCCGAGTAAACATAACTCGGTTTGCTTTTTCAATTTTCAGATGTCACTATCAACTATCTCCAGTCCCCGAGATTCAGGTCGGGTGACTGAAACTCGGCCGAGTAGAGTTGAACATTTTTTTTTTCAGATTTGCATGACCAAACGCACACAGGTGCACCGCAAGCTCCTGCTGGCTCACAAGAGCCTCTCCGATAAGTACAAGCTGCAGCAAGCCAAGCTGAGCCAATTAGCTACCTCGGAGTCCAAGGCTGAAAGGGTGGAGAAGCGGATCTCCGAGATCGAGAGTAAGTCACATTTTGCATTTCAACTTGCACTTGTATCAGTTTTCTCATTCTGACATCCGCTACCTTGGCACAGCCGCACAGAAGGAGCGCGAGCTTGTGCACCAGGCCGAGCTGAAGAAAGAGCAGGAGGAGGTATCCCGGCTGAAAGCCGAGCTGAAGAAATCTTGGGATCGAGCCACCGAGTCGGAAAAGACCGCCGCCACGGAGAAACAGCTCCGAGAAGAGGAGACTCGGAAGCTCAAGGAGTCTCTTGAGGAATCCAAGTCACAGGCAACCTCGGCTGAGAGCGAGCTCCGAGCTCTGAAGACCACGATTGCGCAGTGGCTGGTGGACATCTCCAGCATCAACTCCGAGATGGACAGTAAGCCCCCTCCCCTTCTGCCTTTATTCAATTTCTCACTTCTACCCTTATGTGACTTATTCTGGCGCTAGCCATTCCCTACTCAGAACTCTTCCCCCATACCAAAGCTGCCGCGGACAAGAGCGCTCAAGAGCACCGGTTTAAGAAAATCCAAGATGGCCCGATCTCGGCCGATTGGGATATGGATGCCCACTTGGTGGCCCTGAAGGCGCGTTTGCCACCCATGAGGGTTATCGGGATGAGTCTCCTTACCGCTGCGATCCGGGTTTACCGGGTTCTCTGGCCCGGGTGCGAGGCCCCTGTGGTTGTTGATGAATTGGCCACGTGCCTGATGGCCTCCGAGGAAAGGCTCGATGATTGGCAATCATCCGCCGCCCGAGTCGGCGCAGACGAGGCGCTAACTTATGTGTTGTCTTGGTACGAGGAACTCGACCTCGAGATGCTCAAGACCGTGCGTGACGGGTCAAAGTGGCTCTCTGATCCGGAACTCATCCGGCGTCGCCAAGAGCTGGCTCATTCCCTCATCCAATATGCTCCAGTGCATAGCTTTGTCCCGGGTGAGCGGGTTCCTCAAACAGAGGAGTTGGAGGTTGACGGCGAGGGCGAAGAAGAAGACGAAGAACAAGTCGACGAGGAGATCCAAGCCGACCCATCTCCCGACACAGCCACAACCAAGGAACCGGCCTCGACCAACACTGCTCCTTCTGCTCCCAGTAGCTAGGGTCCTGCTGCCTAGACTTAGAAAAAACTGAAATCATCAAATCCCCGGAATGCCGGGGGCAAATGTAATATAACCTTTAGCTTTTATGTTCTGGCACTTGGTTCTTTTACTTTGCACAATTTTAGCATGGTTATTTTGTATGCCGGGTCATTCTGAACCGAGTCCCCGAGTTCATTTTCTTGTTTACCATACTTTGCAACCTCTGCTCTTGTCTACCTTTTTCGGTTTTCTGACAGTCGAGTCACAAGATTACCGAGATACGGCATACAATACTAAGAAACTTTGAGTCAAAGCTCATAATCATCCGACATATAAGTTAGAAACGAAACAACTTGTGCCGAATCGCACTTGGGCCGAGTCCCCGAGTTTGCTTTCTTGTGTGCTACCCCTTGCAATCTCTGCCCTTGACTACCATTTATGGTTTCTTTGGCAGTCGGGTCACAAAATCACAAAAACATAGCATACAATACTCAAAACTTTGAGACATGGTCTAGAGCCATCCGACATAGAACGAAAAGACAACAAAAGGAGACCGAATCGCTCCTGAACCGAGTCCCCGAGTCTGTTTTCTTGTTTACTATCCCTTGCAATCTCTGCCCTTGCCTACCTTTCATGGGTTTTTTGGCAGTCGGGTCACAAAATCACAAAAACATAGCATACAATACTTGCAAACTTGGAAGCACGATTTTTGGAGCCATCCGACACACAGAAAACAGAGATAAACACGCATACAACACAAGATTCATAGCAAGGCAGTCCCCGAGTTTCATTTCGGGATGCCGACACTTCATTTCAGGGTTTCGAGATACATACAGTGAGTCCTTAAGAGTAAAAAGGGTGAAGAAGAGCTACATTCCAAGGTCGTTTGGTATCCTCTCTGGATCTATCCATCCTGTTCTTCACCTGTGCCTGAGCATCAATAAGATAATATGCATCATTGTTCAAAGCCTTGCTCACAATAAATGGCCCCTCCCAGGGAGGTGATAACTTGTGCATTCCGGCGGTGCGCTGCACAAGCCTAAGCACCAAGTCTCCTTCTCGGAACTTGCGAGGATTTACTTTCCGGCTGTGATAGCGTCGGAGATTTTGCTGATACATTGCTGACTTGGACAATGCCAATTCTCGTGCTTCCTCGAGCAAATTGACATCATTCTCCCGGGCTTCCTTTGCCTCTGACTCGGTATATAATGCGACTCTTGGTGAGTCATGCTCTATGTCGGTTGGCAGAACTGCCTCTGCTCCGTAGACCAGAAAAATGGCGTATACCCGGTGGAGCGATTCGGTGTAGTCCTCAAACTCCACAGTACTGCCGGAATCTCATCCAGCCAACAACCCGGAGCACGCAATAGTGGCTCAATCAACCGGGGTTTGATGCCGGATAAGACTAGGGCATTTGATCTTTCCACCTGTCCATTGGACTGCGGATGTGCAACCGATGCTAAGTCTAGCCGGATTCTCTTTTCCTGGCAGAACCGAGCAAAGGCTCCCTCGGCGAAATTGGTGCCATTATCCGTGATAATGCTATGCGGGTGTCCATACCTTAAGATAATATCTTTTAGGAATGACACGGCTGTGCGGCCATCGCACTTTCTAATTGGCTTCACCTCGATCCACTTGGTGAACTTGTCCACCATCACCAGGATGTGAGTCATGTTACCTCGGGCAGGCTTGAACGGTCCCACCATATCTAGACACCACACTGCAAATGGCCAAGTGATGGGAATAGTTTTGAGTGCGGAGGCCGGCATATGAATTTTGTGTGCAAACCTCTGACATCCTTCACATTTCCGGACAATGTCCTCTGCTTGCTGCAAAGCACTGGGCCAGTAGAACCCATATCGGAATGCTTTAGCCACTATGGCTCGGGAAGAAGTGTGATGACCGCATTCTCCCTGATGGATATCTCGGAGAATCTTTTCCCCCTCTTCTGGTTCGACACAGCGCTGGAGCACGGTGGTCCACTTATCTTGTACAACTCCTGGTTGATGATGGTGAAGGATTTGGATCGCCTTTGGATCTGTCTGGCCGAGACCTCATCACTCGGTAAAGTGCCATCTAACATGAATTTCATAATGGGTTGTGCCCATGCCGTTACAGGGTGAGTGCCGAGTACAGGCTCGTCGATTTCCATTGTATCAACCGACATTACCACGCCTGACATAGGCTGACGAGTCCCCGAGTCCTCCCAAGGAGTCCCCGAGTTCTGCCAAGCGGCTTTCCAATTTTCCAGCATAGTCGACGAGTCTTGTTGAATGTATCCGACATCCATGGAAGTCCCCGGGTCTTGCGTGGCAGTCCCCGAGTCCTGCAACTGGCTCCCGACATCCACGTCCATCGGGACGACGTCGGGCTCCTGATTACCTGGGATGAATATTGATTCGGACTCGGGTGAAGGCTTGATTGATGGCTTGCGAAGATGCTCCAGTGATACCCCGGGCGGAATGGCTTGCCGATATGACCCAATCTTGGACAGCATGTCAGCACTTTCATTATCTGTCCGCCGAATGTGAGTGAACTTGCACCCATCAAAGAATCCTGAAATTTTCTGGACATGGAACCGGTATGCCGCCATGTTGGCATCTAGGGCATCCCAGTTGCCTGATGTTTGCTGAATCACCAGATCCGAGTCACCATAACAGATGATCCGGCGAATTCTGATTTCCTTGGCCACCTTGAGTCCATGAATCAGTGCTTCATACTCGGCGACATTGTTAGATGCCGCGAAATGGACTTGCAGCACATATTTCAGCTGATCTCGCTTTGGTGAGGTGAGAACTACGCTAGCTCCCAGGCCCTCCTTTACCTTGGACCCGTCAAAATGCATTCTCCAGTAATTGGAGTCTGGCAGGGACGGTTCATACTCCATCTCGGCCCAATCCACAAGGAAATCTGCCACTGCTTGAGATTTGATGGTGTCTCTTCTCGCGTACTGCGGAGCATAAGCCGCGAGCTCGATAGCCCATTTGGCGACTCGGCCACTGGCATCTTTGTTGCCAAGGATTTCCGACACAGGGGCCGCGCTTATAACAGTTATAGGATGCTCCTGGAAGTAATGATTTAGTTTTTTGGCCGCCATGTAGACACCATAAGTCATTTTCTGATAGTGAGGGTAATTTTGTTTCGATGCGGAGAGCACCTCACTCAAATAATACACCGGCCTCTGCACGGTAGCTCCTTCTTCTTCTCGCTCCACCACCACTACGACACTAACGACTCGGTTAGTGGCCGTGATGTAGAGCAACATAGGCTCCCTCGGTAGTGGAGAAGCCAGTATCGGCGCAGTAGCCAACATCATTTTCAGCTCGTGAAACGCCGCATCCGCTTGCGGGGTCTAGGTAAACCTGTCCGATTTTTCATCAGTTGGTATAAGGGCAAGGCCTTTTCTCCCAACCGACCTAGGAAACGACTCAGAGAAGCCAGACATCCGGTGAATTTCTAGACATCTCGGAGGCATCTCGGCAATTTCATATTTTCTATCGCCCGAATCTTAGTCGGGTTCGCCTCGATACCTCGGCTAGACACGAGGAAACCGAGTAACTTTCCTGCTGGTACACCGAATGTACATTTATCCGGATTAAGCTTAAGTCGGAATTTCCGCAGGTTTGCGAATGTCTCCCTAAGGTCATCCAGCAGTGTGTGTTTTTCTTTAGTTTTAATGACTATGTCGTCAACATACACTTGCACATTTTTGCCTATCTGGTCATGCAGACATTTTTGCATACAACGCTGATAGGTAGCGCCAGCATTTCTCAAACCAAAACACATAACACGATAGCAATAAGCCCCGTACGGGGTGATAAAGGCAGTCTTTATTTGATCAGCAGGATTCATCGGTATCTGGTGAAAACCAGAGTACGCATCTACAAACGAGAGTAGTTCACACCCGGCCGTGGAGTCGATCACTTGATCGATCCAGGGCAGCGGGAATGGATCTTTAGGACATGCCTTGTTCAGGTGTGTGTAGTCAACACACATGCGCCAGACAGTGGCAGCATTCGGGTCATCTTTTTTCTTCTCTACCAGGACCGGGTTAGCCAACCAGTCCGGGTACTTCACTTCTACCACAACATTTGATGCGAGCAACTTGGCTAACTCGTCACCCACAGCCTTCCTTCTTCCTTCGGCAAGACGCCGTGTTGGTTGCTTTACTGGCCTAGCATCTGGCCTGACATGTAATGAGTGCTCAGCCAACTCCCTCGGAACACCCGGCAGATCCTGACTGGACCATGCAAAGATATCCCGATTCTCACGGAGGAAGTTGATGAGCTCGCTTTCCTATTTGCTGTCCAACCCGGCACCGATGATGACGGTGTGATCCGGGTTAGACTCGTCAACACCGACCTTCTTGGATTCCTTCGCCGCCTGGAATGTTGCAGTCTGCTGCGGGTTCGCCGGACTCGGGATACCGAGCTGAGCAGATTGGGCCAGAGCCACCACCTTGTGGATTCTCTTCTTCTCAGCAGCAATCACAAGTGACTCGGCCAGAAGTGATCCGGCAGAGGCACACTCCATGGAGCGCCTGTAGTCACCCGAGATGGTGATGACACCATTCGGACCCGGCATTTTCATCTTCAGGTAGGCCACATGAGTGGACGCCATGAACTTGGTGAGTGCTGGCCTACTGAGTAAGGCGTGATACGGGCTTTCGAGATCCACGATCTCGAACAGCAGACTCTCGGTCCTGCAGTTGTTCTCGTCCCCGAAGGAAACATCAACCCAAACTGTTCCCATGGGTGCATGCGACACACCCAGCACGATACCATGGAAGGTGGTCCTGCTTGGCTGCATCATGTTCTCGGTAATTCCGAGTTTGACCATGGTGTCTCGGTACATGATGTTGATGCTGCTCCCGTTGTCCACTGGGACCCGGCTGAAACTGACATTGATGCTGGGTCCAACAAATGTCGGATTCACAACCAGAGCATAACCCCCTGGGTTGGGCATGACCTTGGGATGGTCCCTGATGCTCTAGCTAACCTCATCCTCGGACCAGTACATAAATTTGGGCACGGCCGGCATGACCGCGTTCACCTCCATCGCGCGCCGGTGTTGGCTCTGCTTATCAGTTGGCTCGGTCACAAAGACCATGTAACTCTGATGAGGCTTCCGATACTCATTCTGCCGACTCGGGCCATCATTGCTGTTGCCGGGGTTGTAGTAGTTGTTGTTGTTGGCCACTTGGTTGACATCTTCCTGCCTCGGCTGAGTGTTCAGAGGCTGAGTGTTTGCACCCGTGAGTGGTGCAGGTCGGGAGGCCGGCCTAGCAGTTACTGGCTTGCGTTTGTGCCAATCGCAGTCCCGGGTCGAATGTTGAGCCGGTCTGCTGGGGTGCCTGGTGTGATAGCAGCAGGGGCCATCCAGCATTTTCTCATAGGTGTACCTCTCCTGGTCATCCCACTGCTTCTTGTTGCCATTCCATGGCTTCTTTTCGCCGTTCCACGGCTTCCTCTCGCCGTTCCACGGCTTCCTCCCTTCCTAGTTCTGGCCCCAAGAGGGACCATCATTTTTCTGACGCTGGCTGCTGCCGGCATCAACTTGATCTTGGTCGACAGCTGCGACTTGATCCGAACCATACCGATAATCCGGCCTGTCTTCTCTTCTCTTGTTGCGATTATCCGGGCGATCGCTACGCCGGCCTGACCTGTCCCGGTCCTGAGCAGAGTACCTCCTGCCCGAGTCGACCTGGGTCAGCAAAGGCTGTACATGTCGGATCACCGAGTGCATAGCTGTCTGCTATTGCCATTGTTTCGGCCAAGGTGGCCGGCATCTCCCTCTGGAGTCTCTGCCAAAGCATAGAGCCATGTCGGCATCCTTGCGCAAACCATGCAATGGCCTGTGACTCAATCACTCTTCACAGGAGTTCCGGATCGTGCTCCATCGGGTAAGATACTCCCGGTCTGTTTCGTCTTCTCTCTGCCGATACATGGACAGCTGCTGATGGCGATTCGGCCTCTTGTAGGTGCTGGAGAAGTTGCTGACGAAAGCGTTGGAGAAGTCGAGCCAGCAATTAATGCTGTTCTCCTCCAAGTTGTTCAGCCAGATTCGGGCTGGCCCCTCTAGCATTTGCGGTACATACCGCACAGCCCATCGGCGACTGCCACCAGCGATGTGCACCGCTGTGACATAATCTGTCAGCCAGTCCTCCGGCTTGGTGCTGCCGTCATAGGTCTTGGCACCCCGGGGGAGCTGGAAGTTCGGCACATGTGGCTGTTTCATGATCCGGGGTCCAAAACATGCAGGACCCGGTGGGCCTTGCTCCTCCAGCAGTTCAGACAGATAGATTCTGTCAAGCTTGTTGCGGACGTCGTGAGCCGGTAGCTGGCGAGCTCCCAGCCTAGCACCGAGTGCACCCTCGGTCGCCAGATCTCTGAATCTTGTATACCCGGCATGCTCCATGGCCGAGTAACCGTCGTCATACCGGTCAGCGGCCTGCTCGGCGTACCCGGCACCCGGTTGTTGCCGAGGTGGATTGGGTACCGAATACCGAGGTGGCTGACCCGGATTTGCCGGATTGACCCGGTTGATTTCCTGTCTGCCTTGAACGGGTCCTGGAGCTCCCTGACCGGGTTGACCTTGGGCAGCTTTCTGTTTTCCGGCATATACCGGATCATAAGCCTGCAGCTGTTTGTTTCTACCAGAGTTTACACTCTGACCACGGCTTCCGCCGACATGTGGCGAAGAGGCCTGCCCCTTGGACACTGCCTCGGCACCACCATTTGAGTAGAGGTACCGGGACCCACCTGCATCCGGGTTTGCATTCCGGAATGCCTCATTCAGTCGGTTGGCTACACCTACCAACTCATTCACTCGGTCCTGCTGCCTACTACGAGCTTCACCGGATAAATTAGGTAACTCTGCTATGGCAGCCTCAGCAGCTCTAAGGTTCTTGCCAGGGGTACAGTATTTCGGCCGGCCCGCCGACACATGACTAGCAGTTCTACTAGATCTGGTTCTACCGTCTCTAGCTATCTCAGCATTGAGGTCTCTACCTCTGGCACGTACCTCATTTATGCGACTAACCGGGTTGGCTACCGGCGTGAAACCTTGAGCGATGTTGTACTCACGGAGAGATATGTCAAACTCCTGTCTGAATCGGGCCACCTCCTGGGCCTCCTGGAGTATTTCCTTGCGCTGCTGTTCCAACTCCGCCTGAGTTAGAGCAGCATCTGCGCTCGGAGCCACTGGGGTTGCCAGCTTCTCGATCACGTCCTGAAGAGGACTCGGCGCTACCGGCACAGCAGAAGTGCCGGCCTGCTCCTGACGGTTCTCCGGCCTCTCCAGCGGCGGGCGCGCCGTCTTGGCAGACCTGGTGCTGACCTCGGCCACCCCGGCACCAGCAACCGGGGCGGTCATCATGACCTCTGCACAACTAGCGGGGCGGGCGATACGTCGGCCGCGAGCTGCGCAAACAGCGGGAGGATCCGCAGCAACCTGCACCCTTTCGGGAAACCGGCAGGGAACCTCGGTGGCGACGTAGACGGTGAGGGAGCCGAACTCGATGAGGCACCCGTTCCGAGGTAGCGGCCTGCTGCCGAAACAGCCGGCGTTGTCGCTGACGACGTTGAGCGAGCCGAACCTGTGGACAAGGCCACAGAGAACGCGCTCACCCGACGCGATGAAGGAGCCCGTCCGGATGAACACACCAGCCAGCGCCGCTGCTGGCCCCACGGTGGGCACCAACTGTCGTGGTGGTGCACGGACAGATGCCATAGATAGGCTTGAGTTGGGGCCGATGGACGCTGGAGGTACCGGGGAGGGTTTGCACGTTAAAACGTACACACACGAACACACACACACGCACACGGTTTTACCCAGGTTCGGGGCTCTCGTGAGGAGATAACACCCCTACTCCTGCTTGTCTGATCTATATAAGTTGGATTACAACCGGGTTACAAGCTGCTCCTTGAGCTGTATGGGATGAACTGCAAGCTATAAGCTCTCCACCGAGTCTCAGAATGGCTCTTTGGCTCTCCTGCTAGCTCTTAAGGAAATGACTAAGTGTTTGTCCAGCGTCTAGGCATGTGTCTCGGAATTTTTCGTAAGAGGAGCCCCTGGTGCTCCTTATATAGGGAAACCCAGGGTACAGAGTTAGGGCTGACGTTGGTGCTGACATAGGCAGCACTGTGGCCACGCCTGGGTCTCTGACTGCTTCCGTCACCCCCGCGTGGCATGTCCAATCCATCAACTCCTGTGCACTGCTCCCCCGTACGGCGTAGGTCAGCAGCATGGAGGACTGACTGCCCATCCCATGACCACCGAGTCAAGGGTTAGGCAGTGCGTCCCATCTTGTCTGTGGCAGGACGCCTGTTCCGTGATTGTAGGGACAAGACGTATGCCATGACCAATGCCGAGGTAGAGCTTCATTCTTCCCGATCCGGCATAGGCATGCCAGATATTTCCTAACTCGGTTTCTCCTCTCCTGCACATAAGAACAACGAAGAAGATACCGACATATAGTATGCATGATCCGACATAGGGCTATGTCGGTAAGCCCTTACCCGGTTGACCCCGGGTAAGCCTATGTGTATGTCGGTTTACCATTGACTCGGTCAACTCCGAGTCCACACTTATTTCACCATATTGACCCTACTCGGGGGCTGCCCCCCGACAAGGGAACCCTTTTTTTTAACGATTACCATATGGCCATGGGCCAAGCTGCTCTCGCTGTGCTCACATGTGAGGGGATTTATATTTTGGGCTTAGCAAAGACATGATCTTTTACTCGTGATAGTCTTTAGAGCTCAGCAGTAGTTGAGGGTGTCGGGCTGCTGCCTTAATTTAATCGGCATTTCTATCTCTATACCGACCTCGTTCTAGCAGCCAGTGAGGTCGCACTTTCTGGCCGCGCGATGCCAAACGGACGGTGCGCGTGAAGCAGGATGAAGACCGAGTCCAATCCCCATTCCCCTGTTACTCTGATAACACCCCATTCTCTCTCCCTCTCCAATATAATCGGCGGAGCGCTCCCGCATCCTATTTTTTCGCCGCCGCCCCATACTGCTACAGCCGGATCACCGCCGACCACCGCCACTCCTGGAGAAGACTCACGCCGCCCAACGGCGACTGCCTGGCTCGCTACTGCTAGTCGCCGGCAGCTAGGTCAGGGGCGACGCTGCAACAGCTGACAGGGCCAGGGGTCGCTGCTCGCCGTCGAGTTGCCGGCTCGCTGCTCTAGTTCTTCTGGTCGCCGGTTGCCGGATCGGCCTCGTCGCCAGGTCGGGAGGGTGACGATCGATGGGTGGATTCAGCTGGGTCGTCGCCGCCCCTCTGCTTGCGGAGGCTGCACACAAGGAGAGCGGCGCACGTCCTCGACCGAAAAGAGGTCCACCACCGCCATATTATGCGGTGATGAGGGCTGGTCCTCCTTCCACCCGGCGGCGCCAGCAGACACCCGCTAAGAAGCCAAGCAGGCCCATCCACCGGTATGGGATGGAAATTTAGGTGGATGCAACTTTGCAAAGATATATAAATTTGGTGTGATGGAAGTTTAGGTGGATATTTTTCTGCTTCTCTTTGCTGGGATCTGCACTTGCCAGTGAATACTACCCATGTTCTTACTAGGGGATGTGTTTTCTGATGACTGGGTGTGGGGGGGAGACTAGAATGGGAGTAACTTTGTTCTCTGTGACATAGTATTTGTCAGCGTGATTATTCTCTGTGATATTTAGATGAGAGTTCTTAGGTGTCATACAGGGTTGATTATTTTCTACAATTTTTAGATAGGAATTACCTAGGTGATGTACTGTTTTTTGTATAGATGTAACATGTTAGCATGGTGATTTAGATGGGAGTTCTTAAATATTTTTAGAGGTTGATTTTTTCTGTGATTTTAGATGGGAGTTCTTAGGTGTAATATAGCTTTGGCGAGGAGCGAGATCAATTCTTTTTAGGGGTTTTGCTCCTGTGTTTAGATGTAACTAAAATTAGATGGAAGTTCTATGTAGGGGTTTTGCTCCCATGTTTAGATGTAACTAAAATTAGATGGAAGTTCTTTTTAGGGTTTTTGCTCCTGTGTTTTTAGATGTAACTAAATTAGATGGAAGTTTTTTTAGGGGTTTTGCTCCTGCATTTTAGATGTAATTGAAATTAGATGGAAGTGTTTTAGGTGTAATATAGAGTCGATTATTTTCTGTGATTTTAGATGGGAGTTACCTAGGTGTTGTATTGTTTTTTGTATAGATTTAACATGTTAGCAGGGTGATTTACATGGGAGTTCTTAAGTGTTTCAGAGGGTTGATTATTTTCTGTGCTTTTTTAGATGGGAGTTCTTAAGTGTTTTTTCAGAGGGTTGATTTTCTCTGTGATTTTTTAGATGGGAGTTCTTAGGTGTAATATAGCGTAGGCGGGGAGGCAGATCAGGTTAGTGCTCGTGGCCGGGGATCTTCAGAGCTATACGGGGTGTCGATTTGTTCTTTTTGGTAGTTACATCGTGCTGGATTTGGCGCAGCTACATCAAGGTGTATGGCTGATGGTCTTCGTGTTGTTCTTGTGATATATTTTTGAACTGATTACATCTTCCTGTTTGGCGAGGATATATTGGCAACCATCAACTACAGGTTATCACACCGAAGTTCCACTTTAGATCTGCTCCTAGATCTAAAGTATGACCTGCTATAGTATATTTGGATGGAACTTTTTGGATGCATATGCTCTAGTATGACCTGCTTTAGAATCAAGCTGAGATGGAGTAGTTTGTAGTAGATTAGATGTAGTTTACTAGTAGAAGATTACATGTAGTTTTGGATGGAACTTCTTTTTGGGGTGGAGCTCAAGATGTAGTTTTTTGGATGAAACTTCTTTTTGGGATGGAGCTCGAGAGGTAGTTTTATTTCTCCAAAATGTAACTTCTTTTTGGACGGAGCTTTCGTACCTATGTATGTAGTTCAGTAGTATATTAGATGTAATTTGCATTAGTAGTATATTAGATGTAATTTGCATTAGTAGTAGATTAGATGTAGTTTGCATTAGACTATATTTAGTTTGCATTGTATGCAATTTTTGTAGTAGATTAGAGGTAGTTTCTCATTTGTTTCCGCTCTAAGTTAGATGTGACTCCTAGTATGGTTCCCAGTAGTTACTGATGCACCAGATGTAAAGTAAATGGAACCAGTGATTTAGTTTTCAGTTCAGATGCAACTTCTTTTCGTTTCTACATCGAGATTTAGTTTTCTGTTTAGATGCAACTTCTTTTTGGATGATACTTTCTATGTTGAGATTTAGTTTTCAGTTCAGATGCAACTTCTTTTTGGATGGAACTTTCTATGTCAAGATTTAGTTTCTCAGTTTAGATGCAACTTCTTTTTGGATGGAACTTTCTATGTCGAGATGTTTCTTTCCCCCGAATCTAAGTTTTTTTTATGGAACTTTCTTTGCCGAGATGAAAAAAAATTGTAAATTGGATGTAACTTCCACAAAGTTACATCCACCAAAAAAAAGTTGTCAAAACATATCGACAAATGATCTAGTTTCGAAGATCTCGTCGCGACTAGCCTAACGGTGAAAACGGATCTTGAATCAGATAAATGAGTTAAACTACAAAACATTTTGAATTTTCGGATTTCGTAATTAAATGCGTGGGATAGAGTGCGTGCAATACGGCTGAGTAGCCTATTTACCCCGTTTCCAGAAAAGGAAAGATTCCAGGCTGGCGGACTGACTCGCTGCAATCTTTGTTTCAAAAATGGAAATAAACTGCCTTGTCCGCGTGACCTCGTCGTTGGCCAAAACGAAGTAGACCTCGGTTTAGCCGCGTCCTAATTTAATGGCAGCTCCCTAGGTAATGTTCATGGGCATTTTATTTTTTGTCGAGATGTTCATGTCTATTCAGATTCTTTTGTTAGGCATTGATAGGTTAGGAAACCTATGCGTCACAACTCAGGCCTACTAATTTCGATGTCATCTTCTTATCCAACATTTATTTGAAGTGGACATTTTTCCATCTTTATGAACAAGATAGTTGGGTATTTGATATATAGTCATTGTTGCGAGTATTGAAGTGCAGAGAGTACAGTTTCGATGTTGCTCCTTGCTGTTCTGACATCTCGTAGGCAGACATGTAAATGCCATTTTACTTTTTCTAAGAGCCCAAGCAGGCCAGATGTGTGCACACACTAAATTTTATAACAAGCACAAACACTAGTAGAAAAACCATCTTTCGGACACAGCCGGATTTTCATTCATCCCGGTTGAGTGACAAACTGGGACCAATGCCTGGCATTGGTCCCGGTTCGAGCTGCCAGGCCCCCGTGAGGCATTGGTCCCGGTTCGGTTGGGGTCATTCGTCCCGGTTCGTGGTACGAACTGGAACGAAAGCTCCCGCGCCGGGACACGTGGCGCACCGCGAGCATTAGTCCCGGTTCGTAGCACGAACCGGGACGAATGCCCCTCCCCTACCTATATATATGCACCCAGCCACACCCCCTCTTCTCTCCTCTGTTTTTTTTTCTTGGATTGGTGGGAAGTGGGTGCTACCTTTTTTTTCCTTTGCCACGCACAAGATGTGTTCGATGAAATGCCCGAGGCACAATTAAGTTCACAGAAAATGATATCCTCGACCGAGGTTAGCAACTTTATCCTTTTCATTTGTAATTGATACAGAAATATTGCATGTGTCGATGTACGGTGGTCATTTCAGTATTCAATATGTTTTTCTAATTGTACTTGATAAACCTCATTATATGATGTGCAGATGGATGAACGGCAGCGATGGATGTACGGCGACCGACGCAGTCCCGATTTTATTGCAGGCCTGCATAAATTTCTCATTGTGGCCGAGGCAAACAAAGAGGATGGTTTTATGCCTTGTCCATGTGTGGACTGTCGGAACGTCAAGGAGCATTCTTCCTCAAGATCCCTTCAAAGCCACCTGCTTCGGAGAGGTTTCATGCCCAGCTATAATGTTTGGACCAAGCACGGAGAAAGAGGGGTTATGATGGAAGACAATGGAGAAGAAGAGGATGATGACAACTATCCTATGTTCCCTGAAGAATACGGTGATACTGCGATGGAAGACAATGAAGAAGAAGGAGGTGAAGAACAACGGGCGTCAGATGAGCCCGATGATGGTCTTGGTCGGGTCATTTCTGATGCAAAACGAGAAGAAAAGGAGAAGCTGAAGTTGGAGGCCATGCTAGAGGATCACAAAAAGTTGTTGTACCCAAATTGCGAAGATGGCAGCACAAAGCTCGGTACCACACTGGAATTGCTGAAATGGAAGGCAGAGACTGGTTTATCTGACAAGGGATTTGAGAAGTTATTGAAAATAATTAAGCCGAAGCTTCCAAAGGATAACGAATTGCCCGAGACTACGTACGAAGCAAAGAAGGCTATCTGCCCTCTAGGATTAGATGTGCAGAAGATACATGCATGCATCAATGACTGCATCCTTTACCGCGGTGAGGAGTATGAGAATTTGGATGCATGTCCGGTATGCACTGCACTGCGGTACAAGATCAGACAAGATGACCCTGGTGATGTTGAGGGCGATGACGAGCCCCCCAGGAAGAGGATTCCTGCTAAGGTTATGTGGTATGCTCCTATAATACCACGGTTGAAACGTCTGTTCAGAAACAAAGAGCATGCCAGGTTGTTACGATGGCACAAAGAAGAGCGTAAAAAAGACGGGAAGTTGAGACACCCCGCCGATGGGTCGCAGTGGAGAAAAATCGAGAGAGAGTTCTCGGACTTTGCAGGTGACGCAAGAAACTTATGGTTTGGTCTAAGTACAGACGGTATGAATCCTTTTGGGGAGCAGAGCTGCAGTCACAGCACCTGGCCCGTGACTCTATGTATCTACAACCTTCCTCCTTGGTTGTGCATGAAGCGGAAGTTCATTATGATGCCCGTTCTCATCCAAGGCCCGAAGCAACCCGGCAACGACATTGATGTGTACCTAAGCCCATTAGTTGATGAACTTTTGCAGTTGTGGGCCATACCAGGTGTACGTGTGTGGGATGAGCACAAACAGATGGAATTTGACCTACGAGCGTTGCTGTTCGTAACCATCAATGATTGGCCTGCTCTTAGTAACATTTCAGGACAGTCAAACAAGTGATACAACGCATGCACGCACTGTTTAGATAAGACTAAAGGTACATATTTGGAAAAATGTAAGAAGGTCGTGTACCTGGGGTGTCGTCAATTTCCTCCAGGCAGTCACCCCGTAAGAAAAAAAGGCAAGCATTTCAAAGGTGAGGCAGATCACCGGAAGAAGCCTAACCTCCCTGATGGTGATGCTATATTTGGTATGGTCAAGGACATAGAAGTAATCTTTGGAAAGGGTCCTGGCGGTCAATCTGTTCCGAAAGACGTCGCTACCGGACACGCGCCCATGTGGAAGAAGAAATCTATATTTTGGGAGCTACCCTATTGGAAAGTCCTAGAGGTCCGGTCTTCAATCGACGTGATGTACGTGACAAAGAATCTTTGCGTGAAGCTGCTAGGCTTCCTCGGCGTGTATGGGAAGACAAAAGATACACCGGAAGCAAGGGAGGACTAGCAGCGTATGAAAGACGCAAACAACAAGCATACGGATAAAGGGCATCATTACTTAAGCAGCTACGCTCTTACGAAAGCAGAGAAGGAAATATTTTTTGAATGCCTGAGCAGTATCAAGGTCCCGGCTGGCTTCTCGTCAAATATAAAGTGAATAATAAATATGTCAGATAAAAAATTCCAAAACCTGAAGTCTCATGATTGCCACGTGATTATGACACAGTTGCTTCCGATTGCATTGAGGGGGCTTCTATCGGAAAATGTTCGAGTACCCATTGTGAAGCTATGTGCATTTCTCAATGCAATATCTCAGAAGGTAATCGATCAAGAAAGTCTGACAAGGTTACAGAAGGATGTGGCCCAATGTCTTGTTAGTTTTGAGTTGGTGTTCCCCCCATCATTTTTCAATATTATGACGCATCTCCTGGTTCACCTAGTCGACGAGATTGCAATTCTTGGTCCTGTATTTCTACACAATATGTTCCCCTTCGAGAGTTTCATGGGAGTCTTGAAGAAATATGTTCATAACCGTGCTAGGCCAGAAGGAAGCATCTCCAAAGGCTATGGAACAGAGGAGGTCATTGAGTTTTGTGTTGACTTTATTCCCGACATTAAGTCGATTGGTCTTCCTGAATCGCGGCATGAGGGGAGACTTAGTGGAAAAGGCACGCTAGGAAAGAAAGCAATGATATGTAGGGACGGGCATTCTTTCACTCAAGCACACTAGACAGTTCTACAAAGTTCCACCTTTGTGGCTCCGTATATCGAGGTACACAAGAATATTGTACGCTCCAAAAACCCAGGGAAGCCTGATTCCTGGATTAAACAAAAACACATGGAGACTTTTGGCAGTTGGTTGCGATTACATCTCATGAATGACATCGATGTTGGAGATCAACTCTACTTATTGGCCGCGTCACCATCTTCGACTGTATTGACTTTCCAAGGGTACAAGATAAATGGGAATACATTTTACACGATCGCCCAAGATAAAAAGAGTACCAACCAAAACAGTGGTGTTCGCTTTGATGCAACAGACGAGAATGGACAAAAGGACACATACTATGGTTACATAGAGGAGATATGGGAACTTGACTATGGACCTACTTTTAAGGTCCCTTTGTTTCGGTGCAGTTGGGTCAACATGAATGGAGAAGGGGTAAAGGTAGACCAGCTGTACGGAATGACAATAGTGGATCTCAAGAATCTTGCATACAGAGACGAACCATTCGTCCTTGCCAATGATGTGGCTCAGGTTTTCTATGTGAAGGACATGAGCTCCAGATCGAAAAAAAGAAAAGATATGGAAACAAATACATCACACGATGAGCCAAAGCGTCACATAGTTCTTTCAGGAAAAAGAAACATCGTGGGAGTCGAGGACAAGACAGACATGTCAGCAGACTATAATAAGTTTGATGAAATTCCGCCCTTCACAGTGAAAACTGACCCAAGCATCCCGTTACATAATGAAGAAACTCCATGGTTACGACCGAAGAAGCGATCATAGAGATCATGTCAAATGCATGAGTGTTCTCAAAAACTTTTTATGTATGAGTGTTGTCAAATGCATTACACAATTAATATATGTATGATCGAGTGTTCCCAAATGCATTAAACCTTTTATGTAATTTGTATTGAGTTTTTAGTCCCGGTTGGTATTTATAGCTAAAAGATCAGGAGAAATCTTCATCTTTAGTCCCGGTTGGTAGCTGGAACCGAGAAAAAAGGAGTGTTGATATGTGTGCCTTATCTTCTGCTTGAGATCCAACAGCTCGCAGGAAACACACGATCCGTGTGCACACGATCCGTGTGCACACGATCCAACAGCTCACAAGCACTCGAAAGAAACACAACTCTGATCCAACGGCTCACAAGCGCTCGAAGGAAACACACGATCCGTGTGCTTCTTCCACCGCTTCCCGCCTTCGTCTTCACGCAATTTCTCACTATATATATGTAGGCTTGGCCGCCATTGCCATATCACATCTAAACTCACATCTGCAACCTCATCACTCTTACATTGTAACAAAATTTTGACTTAGGCGTTTTTGACTTAGGTGTTCTCGGGGACGATGTCCATGTTGGACCAGAGGGGCGATGTGCGGGACTGGGCTCCACCGGGCTGGCACTGGGAGGTGCTACCTTCCGGGACACGCAGCTTGGTGAGGAATCCGGGTGACGTCGTCGACCCGGATCTTCTGTGGTGGCCGTCGCGTGGGCCACGCTCGGTGCAGAGGGAGCCGGCCCCCGAGGAGGAGGTACGTCGCCGTATCAGGGAGGAGGATGAGCACGTCCGTCGCTAGATGTATCTATTGGATAGGCAGTATGATAGTAGGTGGTCATTTCTTCAGAGGGTTCCTTCTCACGTGAGCTATGACCCTGTGAGGGTTCCTTCTCTTTGGATGCGCAGTGCCGGCGGCTCAGCACCCCGCGGCTCAGGAACCGGTCGAAGTTAGTTTCAGAGTCTGTGATCGCCATTGCAGTTCTCTTACCTGATGAAGATTGTCCATGGCTACGGCGCAATCAGAAGAAAGGGACACACACGAAGAAACAAGTGAACACTAGATATGGACATTGTTGGTGATGTGTAATAATTAATGTATTAAACCTTTCATCAAATGCACATGGTTTCCCCGTCATACAGCCCAACGGTGGCTCGTGAGTGCCTGCATATCAAATGCACCGTTGGGCTGTATGACGGGAATCCGAATGATTTGCATATAGGGTCATGTGGCTGATCCAACACTGGTTTTGCCCATCCGGAAGCTTGCGCATCCGTCTCGCGTCGTCGTGAGCAGCAAATCGACCTTCGATCCAAGCAGCCGCAAGACTTCTGTGATGATCTAACGACCGTCCCAAAAAGTGTTGGGAATGTTGTAGATCATCACGGAGCCTTGCAGCTGCTTGGATCCGACCGAGGGGCTTGTGTCACCCTAATCCAGTGGTTGGATTCAACCTACCTGAGGGCTTGTGTTTCTAGGGAACATGCCAGCAGGTAGGCTAAATCCAACCATTGGGTTCGGTGGCAAAGGTAGACGCTCGTTGTGTGCCGTTTCGCTGCAGGGACGCTGTAACTGTGGATGAGGTGGGAGTGCAGATCCAACAACTCACAAGCCCTCAAAAGAAACACACCCCTGATCCAATGGCTCACAAGCGCTTGAAAGAAACACATGATCCGTGTGCTTCTTTAGTCCCGGTTGGTAACACGAACCGGTACTAAAGGCCCTGATCCAACAGCTCACAACCGCTTGAAAGAAACACACGATCCATGTGCACACGATCCAACAGCTCACAAGCACTCGAAAGAAACACAACTCTGATCCAACGGCTCAAAAGCACTCGAAGGAAACACACGATCCGTGTGCTTCTTTAGTCCCGGTTGGTAACACGAACCGGTACTAAAGGCCCTGATCCAACAGCTCACAACCGCTTGAAAGAAACACACGATCCGTGTGCACACGATCCAACAGCTCACAAGCACTCGAAAGAAACACAACTCTGATCCAACGGCTCAAAAGCACTCGAAGGAAACACACGATCCGTGTGCTTCTTTAGTCCCGGTTGGTAACACGAACCGGTACTAAAGGCCCTGATCCAACAGCTCACAACCGCTTGAAAGAAACACACAATCCGTGTGCACACGATCCAACAGCTCACAAGCACTCGAAAGAAACACAACTCTGATCCAACGGCTCACAAGCGCTCGAAGGAAACACACGATCCGTGTGCTTCTTCCACCGCTTCCCGTCTTCGTCTTCCCACAATTTCTCACTATATATATCACATCTAAACTCATATCTGCAACCTCATCACTCTTCCATGGCTTCCACCGTACTAACCTACCGTCAGGCGGAGGAGCTTTCCGCCTCGAACTACCCCTGCCCGCCCGGCTACCGCGTCCCCGCCGGCTGGATGCTGAGCGCCGGAGGCGTGCCGGTCCCTCCTGTCCCTCAAGGTGTGGCGCGCCGGGCGGCCATCACGAACCACTACTACCTCGAGCTCACACCGGAGCAGCGGATGGATCCGGGCTGGCATCCCGACTACCGCCCGACTGGGGAAGCCTTCTTCATCAAACGGCGTGAGAGGGCGCTCGCCAGGTACGAGGGGGATGGCCCTCCTCCTTCAGACTTCAACGAGGCCGGCCGTCAGCTGTGGTGGGCTGGCCGGACTCTCCAGGGCATTATGAACTACATCATGGCTGGCGATAACCCCCGCCTGCGCTACCCTAACATGCAGTCCGGGGGTGCTCACCCATCGAGGTTCGAGCCACGAGCGCCGTATGAGTACGATGACAGCGACGACGACGACGATGACGGCGACTACGAGTACGAGTATTATAGGCCTAGGCAGGAGTATGACTAAGATTGTTAGGACAACTGATCCACTGTATGAAAAAATATTGAATTTATAAGTTTAATTAATGACTTAATGGAGTTCAAATTCCAAATTTTGTAATTAAATGAATTCCCCTATAATCTAAAAAAAAAATGAATTTTCCATAAATAGATAGATTACATTTTTATCAACAATTTGGTATTTTAATTGCATTTTTCTGATAAACAGATAAAAAGATATTGAATTTATAAATTTAATTAATGACTTAATGGAGTTCAAATTCCAAATTTTCTAATTAAATGAATTCCCCTATAATATAAA
The DNA here is from genome assembly GCA_012064385.1 of Puccinellia tenuiflora. Classification (NCBI taxonomy): domain Eukaryota; kingdom Viridiplantae; phylum Streptophyta; class Magnoliopsida; order Poales; family Poaceae; genus Puccinellia; species Puccinellia tenuiflora. The sequence goes on along the minus strand of QRDG01002091.1, from coordinate 136,044 downwards.
AAAATGAATTTTCCATAAATAGATAGATTACATTTTTATCAACAATTTTGTATTTTAATTGCATTTTTCTGATAAACAGATAAAAAGATATTGAATTTATAAATTTAATTAATGACTTAATTAAGTTCAAATTCCAAAAATTATTTATTCAAATTTAAATACTTTTCATGTTGAAAGTCTTTTCAAATTCAAAACCATATGAAATTCATATTCAAACACCTTAATAATAAGAAAAAAAGGCGGGAACAACATTAAGAACTTAAAATTTTCAGGGAATTAAAATTTTCAGGGCATTGGTCCCGGTTCATGCCACGAACCGGGACCAAAGGGTATTTTGGCGCGCGCCTTTTCGGTGCCGCCGAAAATGACCTTTCGTCCCGGTTGGTGGCACCAACCGGGACGAAAGGGTAGGCCTTTGGTCCCGGTTGGTGCCACCAACCGGACCTAAAGACCCTTTGGTCCCGGTTGGTGCCACCAACCGGGACGAAAGGTCTGCCTCCTTTTAAATCTGGCCGGCCTCTTCTTCTCCCCCAACTCCTCTCATTTCGCTAAGGACCGGAGCGCGGAAAACCCGATCGAGCGCCGTCAGGCTGCCGAATTTTCCCGCGCCGCCGTCCGCCGTACGCGCCGCCCTCCGCCGCCCGCTCCTCCGTCCGCGCCTCCTCCACCACGCGCGAGCCTCCTCCGCCTCGCCGCCGCCTCTCCTCCACGCGCCCGCGCCTCTCCTCCACGCGCCCGCTCTCCTCCGCCTCGCCGCCGGCCTCCACGCGCCCTACTCCTCCGCCTCGCCGCCGCCTCTCCGCCGCCGCGCCCGCTGCCCCGCCGCGTCGCCCGTACTCCTCCGCCTCGCCGCCGCAGGGCCGCGCCTCCGGCCGATCCGCCGTCCGCAAGAGGTAGTTTTTTTTGGGTTTAGTTGTTTTTTGTTTTGTTTTTTAGTGTAATTTAGTGTTAGGCATTTTAGTGTTAGCAAATTAGGTGTAATTTTAGTGCAGATTAGGTGTAATTTTAGTGCAAATTTTATAGATTTTGCTTAGGTGTTAGTAGAAATTTTTCTAAGGTGGTGTGTAGAGTAGAAATTAGGTGTGTATATTTTGCTTAGTTGAAATTTTGCTTAGTTGATTTTGCTTAGTAGATTTTGCTTAGTTGATTTTGCTTAGTCGACCAAGTGTTAGTAGAAATTTTGCTAAGGTGGTAGAGTATAAATTAGGTGTGTAGTTTAGGTACATTTTTGTGTTGTTTTTGTAGTGTAGGAAATTTAGTGTTAGGAAATTTAGTCTTAGAAATTTATTAGAAATGTTATTAGAAAAATTTGCTAAGTCAATTTGGAATGATTTAGTGTTAGCTGATTTTGCTATTATTTATGATGTTTGCTAAGTCTGTATTGTATACTCTGATGTTTTAAATCGGTGCACCGTGTAATTGGAGCTGTGTACAATTTTGCTCAAGTGATGTTCATGTGAAGTACAATGATATCGAAATGTGTCATATTATTACTACAATTCAAATTTGTTCCGTTTCAAACAAGATGAAATGCTGAATTATTTGTCATATATATCACCATGACGACGCTTAGAAACAACGGGCGCAGCAACGCGTGCCTTTCCTTCTAGTACCGTTCTATTCCTACAAGTTTTCTGAACTACACGGCAGAGACGGCTCCGAAAATAACTTTCGTATTTTGCAGAAACTATGGAACCACACGGCAGAGACGAAAATGAGGAAATTATCCTCGTGGATATGATCCGCAGCGAGGATGACGCAAGTCACTTTCTGAACGACTCCGGTGAGGGGGATGAGTCTCTCAACCGAGGAGACGACGTCTCCAACGTCTGGAAAGAGGCTGAACTCGGCGTCTCCGATGAGGGAGAAGCCGACAAGGCAGAAGCCGGCGGCTCCGGTGCAACATTGATTATTACAAACTCCGACGAGGTGCATATATATTTATATTAATTAATTTAGCATTTGTTGTCTATATACACATACTAACGGTCTTTCTTCTTTTAGCCATCCGGATCGAGCAAATCCTCTGTGAGGACGAAACGAGGCCCAACCAAAAAGTTGGAGGACCATCTCCGGTACAGGATCGAAGAAGTCGCTGCAGACGGCGAACCCATTGCTCCAATTGATGTTAGACAAAAATTTGTGAAGCAATGCGGTGTTGTTGTTAGGGACTACATCCCGATCACCATCCGAGAATGGAATAAGCCAAGGGATCCTGAAGTTAGCTGGCTCGGCCCCGAAGGCAAAAAACGCCTTTTTGAAAAGGTCATGGTTAATTTCACCTTGCCGTTGCCAGAGGTGGATCCAGAGGAGGGGGAGCCAGATGAGGAGGAGATGGATGCCCGAAAAAAAGCTCTAGTAGATAAAGTCAAGGCGTGGGCTCTTAAGAAGATGGCCGAGCTATTCAACAAATTTAAGAACAGATTGTACACCGACTTCATCTTGAAAGATAAAACTCCGGATTTCGATCACGGGTATGAGAAGATAAGAGACTACTGGGAAGATTTTGTGGCGTACAAGAAATCGGAGGAAGCTCAGTCAAAGTCTGCAAAAAATAAGGCAAATGCTGCTAAAAAGAAGTACCACCATACTATGGGGGCTGGTGGCTACGCCTGTTCCATGCCTAAGTGGGACAAACTTGAGGCCGACCTGCTGGCTAAAGGGATCGTTCCAGAGCCTATAAAAGAAGGATGGACCGAACGGTCAAGAAATTGGTTTTACGGGCATGGGGGCACATTGGACGCAGAAGGAAAGTGCATATATACCAGAAGACACAAGGATAATCCCCTACCGCCCATCGAAGAAATTAGGAAAGCATACAAGGATGTTGAAGAGGGACGGTTCCGTCCCGATAGAGAGATTGACGAGCTTGCACGCGCCCTTGGGAATCCCGAACACGATGGACGAACACGAGGCACCCCAGGCTCCAAGCCGTGGGCACATGGGTTTTCCGCGGAAAGGAAAATATTTCCCGATAAAAGTCATCTGAGAAGAAAGGAAAGGGAGGCAAGGGAAGCAAGTGCTGCTGCAGACCGGCTGCGTCATATAGAAGAAACAATGAAGCGGCAGCAGGAACAAATTGACCGACTTAGCCAGCAAGGCACTGCCGACCTATCTCAGCAGCACGTTGTAGAAGCTGCAGTCGATGCTACCGACCCATCATATCGGAAAAGCAGCATGGCTTCGAGCATGGTCCCGGCTGGTGATGATGATGCACTGACGACGGGTCCTCTTCGTCGCTACCCAGTGGATGATATCACGGAGAGCACACCTTGTGAGCTACATGTGAAAGTGCTCAACTTAACCATGAAGGTGGCGGTCGGCTATGCCGTACCAATTGGACCTACACCAACTTTCCATTGCTCCCCGGTTCCTCATGGCTACGCTATTGTCGGGGTGTATGAAGTCAGTAAAGGATTTGAGGAGCTGAAGCTGGAACACCCTGTAGGTGAAGATGGGGAGGTGGTTGAACTTGGAGAAGCCAGGAAAGGGACCATTCTTTGGCGAAAGGAATTCATCGTGCTTCCAAACTGGCCGCCAAGGCCATCGACTCCTCACCGGTCTCCAACGCAACAGTCCTCTCCACCGCAGCCGCCTCACCACTCTCCAGCGCAACAGTCCTCTTTGCCGCCGCCGCCTCAGGCGCCGTCTCCGCCACCTCAGCAGTCTCCAGTGCAGCCGTCTCCGCCGCCTCAGTCTCCAGCACAGCCGTCTCCGCCGCCGCGTAAGTCTTCTCCGGCGCCGCGTGTGGGTACTCTGGGGTTCGACAAAAACCGATCACCGAAACGTAAGCGGTCACCCCTCCCAAAAGTACCTCACAAGAATCTTGCCAAGAGACCTTACGACCGTACACCAGAGGAAAATGCGGTGTACGTACAGGCCGAAGTCGACGTATGGTTTGCTAATTTAAAGAAGCCGAAAGAGCCAGAGTTCCCCTCCACCCCACAAGAACATGCCGATGTCGTGAAAATGCTGAAAAATATGGCCCAACCCCCGCCAAAGCTGACACCAGACTATGACCGCTCTATTCTCAAGTCGGTTCGGGCAAATAAACAGTGGTCGAAGAGTAGTAGTGCAAGCCGGAAATCAGTTCCCCAGCTCGGAGAACAGAAAAAACAATCGTGCCCCCCGCTCAAAGTGTCTTCCAATACCGAGGTGGGGTCGAGCAAACGTGCGGTCGGCATCGATCCTGAGTTTGTTGCACTGTACGGAGAAGCAGCCTCTGCTCGGGGCATGTCTATTGCTCAGTACTTAGACCAACACTACTAGGAAAAGGCTTATAGCCGCACGGCTTACCGCCGGCGGTTTATAATTTTTGTCGCCGGGGGTAATTCTAGATGGGCAGAGCAGCATTTACCGCCGGCGGTTTAGCCCAGAACCGCCGGGGGTAATCCCATTAGCACCGGCGGTGGGGAAATTTGGCCGCCGGGGGTAAAATTGGCCACGGACCCCGGCTAGGCCTAAAATTACCGCCGGCGGTTTAAACCCAAACTGCCGGGGATAACAGCAGTTACCGCCGGCGGTTCCAACCCAAACCGCCGGGTATAGATTTACCGCCAGCGGTTTCATGTTTCGCCGGGGGTATTTTTCCCCATACCCACGCATCCCTACTCCCTCTCCCTTTCCCTTATCCCTTCACGCACGCACGCACACACGCGCCGCCACCGCTCCCTCCCAAACACCAGCGCCGCCCCTCCAGTCCATCGCCACAACCGCCGGCCAAGATCCCGGCCAACTCCGGCCTCTCCCTTCCCCGCCGACCACCTCCTCTGAATCCCCTCTTCCCCCACTCTCTATTCCTCCGATTGGAACCACCAAATCGAACCCCAACACAAACCCTAGCCCGGGATTCCATATGAGCAAGAGGTCAAGATTCGTCCTTTGGGTATCCATGGCGACGGCGGCTCCCCGGCAGCGGGTGGTGACCCGGATCGACGACCGTCAGCACCGCGCGGGGCAAATGGCCTTCACTGACGCCGGCGACCGCCGCGCGCCGGCAACCGCGTCCCTGCGCCACGGATGGCTTCAGTGCCGGCCGGAACTCCTCCTCGTCATTCCCCTTCAAGGCGTGCCTGCACCGCCGCCCTCACCTCCGACGGCAGCAGCCACGCCGGCTGTTCCTGGTGGGGGACAGAGGACTAAGGGCGAGATGTGCTGCGCGTCCTCGCACAAGGGGGCCGGCCAGGACGTGCTCGACGACCAGCTCGTCTAGCCTCAGAGCTCGTTCCCAATCCTTACCGCCGCCGTTGAAGAGGGGCTCCTCCACAACAAGGTCGATCCTTTCCTCTACTTTTCTTGATCTCAAAGGCCATTTTCTTGTTGTTACAGAAAGTTATAGATGATATTTTCATTAACCATGTGTCCATACGCACTTACGTTTAACACACAAATGGGAATAAGTATCGAGATTCATATGGACTGTGGTGTACAGCTTTAGGTATGTACAAGTACAATCTTTCTGAGTATGATTTTCGTGATTATGTGCCACGCAATCTTGCATTCTTTGGGATAATATCTGCATCACCATTTTTATTTAGGAGTCATGTATAAATTCTAAGTTCATTCCTCTTTGATGAACTGATTTTATTAGGTGGTAGTGAGCCCAGATTAGTCAAAGCTGCAACTGAGCAATTGAGCAAGTTACCTTTCTATCACCCATTCTATCATCATACTACCAGACCAACATTGGTAAATTCTGCATCCCTTATTGAGTATCGGTTTGCTAAATGCGTTTACTAAATTTGCAAATACTGATGATGGAGACATGTTGGTACTTTCATGATCTTGCAGACATCCTTCTTAGCATGTTCACTGCAAGGAAATTGGGAAAGACATTCTTCGCAAATAGCGGTTCAGAAGCAAATGACTCGCAGGTATGATGCTGGAAGTACTAACCATTTCCTGCACAACCTATAATATTATTCTGTGTTTTGTTGCTTGTTCATGTTTGCTGATTTTGAAAGCATATTCATGCATCATGGATTTTTAGAGGCTTCAGAGATTATATTTGTGCATGAACCTGATGTCTAGTACTCTTTCCTTTCTTGGAGTAGGATAATATCTAAATATTGCTTACTGGAGTAGTAAAGGTTATAACCTGGAATATATGAGCCACTACTGCGTACATGTTTGACACATCAAATATCTGTAGTCATATTGGTGATTTTATCCTATTTAGTGATTACTGATGCATTATTGATGTGGATGGCCATGCTTTGTAATTTGTTGTATACGATCTGCCTTGTAAACAACAATATCCAATCAGTAACAGATAGATGGTTCAAATACTTGGTACTTGGTAGGGTATCTACCATGTTTTTGGTCTGATGCTTGCTGTTATATCTGTTATCAGCTAAAAGTTAGGTTATCCTTGGCTGATGAACAAATAATCTTGCCTTTGTAGTCTGTTATATCTGTGCAATTGAACATTTATGGTTTTCTTTACCTAACTTTTTATGATGGCTATCTTTTCCTTTCTGCAGATAAATCATGGGTGGCGTTTTGGGTTTTGTTCAGGTTGTCCACTTCTTGCGTGTGAAAAAGCTAGATCTCCGATGTGTCTCTGTTTCAGTCATTAGAGCTACTGTCCCGAAGCTGGAGCTGGATGATGCATTTGTGCAAAAGGATGTTGAAGAGGAGCTTGAAAAGGTTTTTGTCCACTCTTTGTTGTTTTAGAACACAGAGAATATCTTGACTGACCTGATTTGCTAATTCAAACAATATTTATTTTGGTGAGGCTGCGTCTGATGAACTCGGATCATGTAAAATTCAAACAATATTCAAACACTTGTCATGGGTACACCCAGTTTTGGTGTATATTCTTGTATATACTGTATATATTCTGCATATTCTGTGTAATTCGAGTATTTTTTTTTGCTCCTGTCTAATATTACCGCTGGCAGTTTGGGAAACTCGGAAACAGCCGGCGGTAACAGTATACCCCTGGCGGTTTGGTTAAAACTGCCGGCGCTAACCTGGGTTACCCCCGGCGGTTTGCAAAACTGCCGGCGCTAACCTGGGTTACCCCCGGCGAGGTGGTCGCCGGCGGTTTGCAAACCGCCAGGGATAGCCTAATTCTGGCCGCCGGCGGTAAGGAATTCCCTAGTAGTGCAACTACAATTCCACGAAGACATAGTTCCAAAATACATATACCGGTACGGGCATCCTCTCGTCAAACCTGAGTTAGTCAAAGATCTACCAACAAAAATGCGAAGATTGCATAGTTGGTACATGACAAACTCAAAGAAAGGGGCAAATTGGATCTACGTGGGATATAAGAACGAGGATTACGGGCATGGAGCTGGCGTGGTAATGATTGAATTTTCTGAATTATTTCAGTTATACAAACAAGAGGCCCTGGACAAAGCTATCATCAGTGCCTATTGTCTGTAAGTATTATTTCTGTAATTAAGTCTCTAGCTAGCTCACCTCGTTCATTGCATTTATAATCTTACTCATCACTATATTAATTATGCAGAATGAAGATTCTCGAATGCAAAAGAGGACAAATCTATGACATTGGGTTCGTTGACCCAGATTACATTCATGAAGTCAGCCTCCATGATTTTCCCGACGATACAGAGAATAACTTGGTAAATGCGTTACGGTTTAACGAAACCAAAAGAGAAATACTATTTCCTTACAACTTCAAGTAAGTGTTACTACACATTCTATTTCGCTTAATTTCTCGATGTTAAGTGTATAATTGTTGACTTATGCGTGCGCAGCTTCCACTTTATTCTGCTAATCATTATGCCTGACAAAGGAGTTGTACTTGTCATGGACTCATTACATAAATCCCTTAAGGAATGGGCGAACATGCAGCAATGCCTCCAGAGGTAATTTCAATCATATTATGGCACTATATCGGCAACTTTCCGTTCATTTACTGATAGCAAGTAATTAATATACAACTCCTTTATTCATTTTCTTTGCCGGGCAGAGCTTGGAAACGATTCACCGCCAGGGCTAGGGGTGAGTGGGCGAAGGAGATTACATTTAAACCAATAAATGTAAGTATTACTACCTACATCCGCGTATCTCTTTGATTCTAGTTCAATACCATTACCATTCTTGATTATTATTTTGATTGAACTATGTTTCCGTAAAGTGCTTGAGCCAGGGAAGTGGGAATCATTTATGTGGATACTACGTCTGCGAGTTCATTCGTCAGACGTGCTGTGAGAAGGGCAGAATCTTAATACAACTTGAAGTGCGTATGCAATATTCATAATTTTAGTTTATTGCCAATTACTTTCATTCATATATATTGACCTTTTTTTAATTAGATCGAACGGTTGCGAGAAGGCCTTCTACCACATGATCGCATACGAGCAATTCAAAAGGAATTTGCCGGATTCTTAGATACAGAGGTCCTAAATCCGAAGGGAGAATACTACTATAAGCTAGGTTGAAATTAAATAGTGAGTGTAAAAGAGATGTACATATATAAGAATGAAACTCGTGTGTAATATATTCGTGACGATATGTTTAATAGTGGTTCACCATATTTCACTAGTAGTGGCATTTTTGTAGTTCTAAAAAATATTTAATTTAAGTTTTTTAAACATGCATGCATTTGACATAATCAAATAGGTCTTATTTTTCTGAACATTTTGGTATTTTATTCATATTTTTATGAATTACAGAATAAGCATTATTCATTTTACAAATTTAAACAATTTTCTGATATTTCTAAAAAAGGGAAAGAATCGTTGCGAACCGGGACGAAAGACCCTCCCCATTCGTCCGGTTCGTAATACGAACCGGGACCAAAACCCTCCGCCCCTGCTGCCTGTGGCCGGGCCACGTGCCCCCCATTCGTCCTGGTTGGTGTCCCAACCGGGACTAGCTTTCGTCCCGATTTGCTAGTCCCGGTTGGGGAACTGGGACGAATGGCCCTAACCAACCGGGACTATAGGAGTATTTTCCACTAGTGAAATTGCTCTTCTATTTTCTATTTGTCCGGCTTATTTCCAGTAGCATAAGAGCACAACTGAAACCTAGACATCGTTTACACGTGTAAACCAGTCTGTTACAATTTTATTCGCATGCTTCTGCGAAGTGTTAAAGTTCGGAGAGTACTTGCTGTTCTGACATATTGGAGGCGTGTGGCGAGAGACTGAATTTGTGGAGCGCTTCATCCCAGGTTAATGATTGTTTCTCTTACGATGCTCCAATGGTAAATGCAGATTGTCTATTGCAAATTACCCCTCACTTTGCTTTCACATTTCAGGAGAGCATATAAGCACGTCCATCTGTTGTTATTATAAGAGCTTTTTTTGAATAGAAGAAAAGTAATGAAACCTGCGATAGTCAAACTAAATCTTGCTGCACATCCATATGTTCTTATTGCATTTTTTTGTTTCCTGAGCTGAAGAAGTGGTTTTACAGGTTATTGGTTTGCTCATTTGAAATCGTTTGTTAGGAATTGGTAAACATCATATTTTAGGTGTTGCGAAGCAAATAATGGAATATTCTCTTCTAGAGGGGTAAACTAGACTTAACCGGTGAGTCAGCCATTTTGGAAAGAGGCTTACCATTCTATTGCCATGATGGAGAGGTTACTACTACACTTTCCAGAGTTGTACTTCAAGAAAAAATTTAGGTATGATTACCTTTTGAGGTCTAGATAATGTGTTCTATTTATTAGCTGCTGCAGTGCTCTCATTATTATTTTTCCAGAAATATTGTCACATTCTTAAACTGATGTAACCCTCTGTTTATTGACTGAACGCGGACCTTTTTAATGCAGCTGTAGTATGCATTCTTTCCGTGTAGAAGTCATCTTGATATAGTGCTCTTATTATTGGTTTTGCAAAATTATGTTCACGTTTTACAACTTGATGTAATGCTATGTACCTTGATAGAAAGCAAACCATGTTCGTGATTGACTTGCAGGAAAGAAGGAACAAAATTCTAAACCAGTTTTGTTTCAGAAGAAATTGGAAACAAATTTTGATATTGGAGGTATTCCGGGATGATCGATGGCGGTTGCAGCGAAAGTGCCGTCCTATGGAACGATTGCCGGCGGCTAGAGTTGACTGTTTTCTGAGACGGTCGTCATCATCTTGGCCCCATCTTCGAAGTTTTGAAAGTTAAAGACAGATGGAGTTGGACGTCTTTTGATGATGCATGGTGAAATCTTGAAAGTTAGACAGATGGAGTTCCGATAATGCATGGTGAAATCTTGAAAGTTAGACAGATGGAGATGAACGTATTCAGACTCTGCATTAGTCTTGAAATTTGGATATAGAGAGCTGCATTTGGGCCGTTTGTTGGATGGTTATATGAAATAGCTCCCGTTGCAACGTACGGACACGTTTGCTACTTTAATTAATAATAAAGGGAGGAAGGTTTCTTCCTCCTGCTTTTTCGTCCATTCTTGGTTTATGCTTTCGTCCGTCATGTTTCCGTAACCCGGAGCTTATTTTTTCGATAACTCTATTCAGCGGGCGCCCTCGTTTTGGCAAAAGTGTACGCAGCTTCGCGAGCCGTTAGATGACGGGAGAGCCACGCGCGAGCTGTTCGATTCGATACATGCTCTTCCGGATAAGTTCGCCTCGCTCGGCCTCTCGATTTCCTCCAAATCGCGCTCCACACCAGACCTCGCCACCGCGGGTCACCTTCTTCCCCAACGCCGGAGGTCGACGAGCTCGTCCGCCCTGTCATGAAGCCGCGGGAGCAGGATCCAGTTGCGCAGCTGAACCGGTCGTGATGAGTACTATTCGGCTTGGGAACGCAGTTCGCCGGAGGTGCCCGTGAAGAAGCAGACGCGGCGGGAACACGCCTGTCCGGCGCGGCACCAGCGCGTGCTGTAGAGCGGCAGATTGAGCCATAGCTCGAAGGTGTCGTGCGGCAGCGGGCGTGAGGTCCACGCGGCGCCGCCCGGTCGGTGGCGGAAGTGCGGATAGTGGTCGGCCGCGTAGGTGACGCGCCTCCGGCTGCATGGGGCCTGGCGGTCCAGTCGTGGTTCAGCGCGCGCCGCATCTTGAACTCGTCGTACACCTCGCCCTTGTACTGGCCCAACGCGACGAGGTGCTGCAGAGTAGACTAGTCCAGCTGGGTCAAGTAGGACACATGTGATTGCGGGAGAAGGTGGAGCTGCCGTACACTTGAACCTGTTCCCAGCTCCGTTGAACGCAGACACCAAAAGCATGTGTGCTTTCACGCCTTGAACCTGTTGGACAAATTCCCTAGCCGAAACAAGTGTCTTTTTGTGCTTTTCACCAAGCATCCCTAGCCGAAACAAGTGTCTTTTTGTGCTTTTCACCAAGCACTGGAGATGGCCCCTTGTAGCACTAGCTTCGTGAGGTGGTGAGATGCCAGCGGGAGGAGGTGGTGGGGTGCCGGCCGGAATGCCTCATCGAGTTCCGGGAGTTGGCCAATCTAACTTTACGTTCTCTTCTGTAGACATGTTCTGCTCATTGGCCAAAGTGTGCTGCTTGCCCGGCTTATCATTGCATGTGTTGTTATTGATGCTCTTTTTTCCGTACATCAAAGGCAAGAGTCGATGGAAGTTGATATGTTCATAGTGGTGGTTTAATATTAAGTTTGGTTCTGAGCTGAGCACTAAATGATGGAGTTACTCTGAAAAGTGCAAATGGAGCCTGAGCTACATGTAAATCGTTTTTTGCAAAATGTAAAATCGGTCATTTTTAGTTTCCAAAAATCGAGAAAAAAGTCCCTGGTATAGATAATGTTCAGATCTCTCGTGCAAAAAATGTAATTCTAAATTCGTAGTATTATGGGCTACACAAAAAACAGTTACCCACCCTTAACTGATGAAGTTACCACCCATCAAATATAGAGTTACCCACCCTTAACTGATGAATTTACTACCCAGCAGTGATAGAGTTAACCACTTAAACTGATAGACTTATCCAGCATACACCGACGGAGTTACCAACCCTAAACTGATAGAGTTACCAACCCGGTAGGGATAGGGTTACCCACACTAGACTGATAGAGTTACGATCCTGTAATAAATGAGTTACCCACCCTAAACCGATGACCTAAATTGACGGAGTTATCCAATCTAAACTGATAGAGTTACCAACCCAGTAGTGACTGAGTTACCTACCCTACACAGATAGAGTTACCACACCGGAATGGAGTTGTCCACACTAAACTGATAGAGCTACCCACCATAAATTGATGTAATTACCCACCATTAACTGATAGAGTTACCAACCCAGTAGTGATAAAGTTACCCACCATAGTCTGATAAAGTTACCATCCTAGAATGAAGGAGTTACCCACCCTAAATTGATGGAGTTAGCCACACTAAACTGATAGAGTTACCAACCCAGTAGTGATGAATCTACCCACCCTAATCTGATGAAGTTACCATCCTGGAATGAAGGAGTTACCCACCCTAAATTGATAGATCGAGTTACCCATTCTAAATTGATAAGAGTTACCAACCCAGTAGTGATGAAGTTACCCACCCTAGTCTGATGGAGTGACCATCCTGAAATGAAGTAGTTACCCGCTCTAAATTGATAAAGTTATCAACCCTAAACTGATAGAGTTACCAATCTAGTAGTGATAAAATTAACCACCCTACACTGATGGAGTTACCATTTCTAGACCGATGAAGTTACTATCCGTTGTATAGTGTCGTACAAAATTAATCGTTATGTAGGATGTTAAATTACATACTACAGCCTGGTAACTTACGTGATAGTGCTTGGTAACTTTTGGTTCAAAAATAAATATCTTCGGAACATATCAACATGGGATCTAGTTTTAAAAATCTCGATGTGACTAGTCTGACGGTAAAAACGGATCATAAATCCGATAACCGCTTTGAGGTACAAAACATTTTAAATTTTAAATTTCGCATTAAATGCGTGATGACATCATCAATTTTGTTATTTAGTGTATGCATGCAAACTTTTTTTTTGCTTCTCTGTGTTAGAATCTGTTCGATCGATCCAAATCTGGTTTGGACACGTACAAAGCAGACGCGCACACTAGTGGAAACAGGGGCTTCGGTTTGGCCCTTCCGTCCCGGTTCCCTTACGGACCGGTACCAATCGTGGCACTAGTCCCGGTCATTGGTCCTAGGGCGCCCGCCAGGACCAGTCCCGGTTCGTAGGGGACCTACCGTCCCGGTTCGTGTTACGAACCGGTGACAAAGGGATGCGGGAGGAGGCGACAGAGGTGGGACCAGCCCGGACAATGCACTGTCCCGGTTCTATTTACAGACCGGGACTAATGGAGGGACTTTAGTACCGGTCCTTGTTACGGACCGGGACTAAATATATTCCTATATCATCTTCCACCCCCCGACCCGGCCGTGGCCAGGCCGTGGCCATTTTTGAGCTCCGGGTTCATCTCCATTTTCTTAACCCTTGCTCCTCCCAACCACGAGTTCGGACCCTATTTTCTCCACCATTTGTCAAATTTGGCGGCACCTTATCTACCCGACGGTTAGCACTCCGGTGTTCCTTTTTTAGCTCATTTTGGTGCTACTTAGCAAATTTTATTTTTCTAGTGCTAGCAAGGTGTTTGATGAAATGCCTAAGTAAGAGATTTCATTTTTTTTACATGCAATTTTAGCTCAAATTAAAGTATAATGTATTGGGTTTACAGTTGTCCGGTGACCATCTTTACCATCGTCGATCGCCCGTGCCATCCCGTCGCCGGCACCTCCTCGGTGAGTCTTGTTTTTATCCCTTTTTAACTTATTGATATACTTTAGATGCATGTATATTATCTTACTTTTTTTATATGTATAGTGTGTCATGGTTTTGATATCCGTCCCCGTCGGTCCTCGTCCGGTCTATGACGATCCGGATGTCGTTGTTGAACCGGAAATTCCAACCGACCCTATCATCGAGTTTTTTGAAAATGAAATTAATGATTTGAAAGCAAAACTGGAAAGAAGTGAAAATCTCCGTCTCCAAACCCTAGAAGAGAAGATGAAATTGGAGCTCCATATTGCCGACATCGTCGATGAGCACAAGATCAAGATGGATGCAATGCGCTTGAAGATTAGAAAAATTAGAAATTATGCCATTCATAAAGAGGCTTGGTATCATTATGGTTTTGGTTCGATAGTTACCATAGTTGTGATTTTTATCGCATTTGTTGTTGGGCTTAAATTCTTTAGATAGTTGTATGTTAGTTTGAACCAATGTATGTGATGAATGTGATGAACTTATTACATTTGGTTATTTGCTCTACTTTGGTTTGAATGTGATGAACTTATATATTAATTCACTTTATCACTGTTATATATTGAAGAAATAGTGTTAATGGTTTTTTATATTTTATTTATATAATGCAGATGAGTCAGATGAGTCGGCAATGGATGTACAGTGACCGACGTTATCCCGACTTTATTAATGGCATGCATTATTTTCTCCAAGTGGCTGAGAAAAACAAGCCGCCAAATGGTTTTATTTCATGTCCATGTAGTGTCTGCAAGAATACTCAGGACTACTCTACCTCACAAACCATTCACGTCCACCTGTTGAAGTCCGGTTTCATGGCCGGTTATAATTGTTGGACCAAGCATGGAGAAAGAGGAGTTATAATGGAAGACAATGAGGAAGAAGAGGATAATGACAACTATCCTATGTTCACTGATCACGGTGGTACATCAATGGGGGAAGATGAAGCTGAAAAAGAGCCCATTGTTGATGAGCCCGATGACGATCTTCGTCGGGCCATTCTTGATGCGAAGATAAACTGTGGAAGTCAAAACGAGAGGTTGAAGTTGGAGAGAATGTTAGAGGATCACAACAAATTGTTGTACCCAAATTGTGAAGATGGGCAGAAAAAGCTGGGCACCACACTGGAATTGCTGCAATGGAAGGCAGAGAATGGTACTTCTGACAAGGGATTTGAAAAATTGCTGAAAATAATAAAGAAGATGCTTCCAAAAGATAACGTATTGCCCCCCAGTACGTACGAAGCAAAGAAGGTTGTCTGCCCACTAGGATTAGAGGTGCAGAAGATACATGCGTGCATTAATGACTGTATCCTCTACCGCGGCGAGGAGTACGAGAATTTGAATGCATGTCCGGTATGCGGTGCATTGAGGTATAAGATCAGGCGAGATGACCCTGTTGAAGTTGAGGACGAGGCGCGCCCCAGGAAGAGAGTTCCTGCGAAGGTGATGTGGTATGCTCCTATAATACCACGGTTGAAACGTTTGTTCCAAAACAAAGAGCATGACAAGTTGTTGCGATGGCACAAGGAAGACCGTAAGAAAGACGTGATGCTCAGACACCCTGCTGATGGGTCGCAGTGGAGAAAAATTGACAGAGAGTTTCCGACATTTGCAGATGACGCAAGGAACTTAAGATTTGGTCTAAGTACAGATGGCTTTAATCCCTTTGGAGAGCAGAGCTCCAGTCATAGCACCTGGCCTGTGACTCATTTGCAGATGACGCAAGGAAGAATTTTGTTTTGACTGTTAAAAAGTTGAGGGTTTTTCATTAAATATTTAAAATGTTGAATATATTTATCCTAACCTCGGATTTTATTAGTACAACGGTTTTACTCAACTCATCTATTTAAATGTTCAATATATATAACATATTCATATTTACATTTGGAAACATGTAAAGTTTATAAAATATGAACATTTGAAAACATTCATAAAATGAAGAAAAAAATACAAACGGCCGTTTAGTCCCGGTCCGTGGCTACAACCGGGACTAAAGGCCATTTTCGGGCCGCTGCGAAACTTAGCGCGGCAAAAAGCCCACCTTTAGTCCCGGTCCATGACACCAACCGGGACTATAGGGGTCTTTAGTCCCGGTTGGTGTCACGGACCGGGACTAAAGGCCGATTTGAGCCTACTTGGTCCCTCTCCGCGGATTTCTTCCCCATTTTTGCCGCCAGGCCCAAGACGCAGACGCCTCCGGGCTCCTCTCACGCGACGACGCCGCCAGGCTGCCAAAATCTGGCCGCCGCCGCCGCCGTCGCTCGCGTCCCTCTTCCTCGCCGCCGTCCCCCGCGCGCTCCGCCTAAGGTACGGCCCTCTCAAACTCTAGATCGGCGCGGCGGTGGTCCGATGGCACAAACCCTAGCTAGAATCGGCGGCGGCGGTGGTCCGGTGACCTTAAATCGGCGGCGGTGGTCCGGTGACCTTAAATCGGCGGCGGGGACAGTTCGTAGATAGGAAATAAACTTCATTTATTTAGGGGGGAGGGGGAGGTCCTAGCTAGTCCTCGTCGCCCTCCTCGTCGGAGAGGACGACGTACGGTGGTGCCTCCCACAGATGCGCAGGCGGCGGCTGCTGCTGCTGCACCATGGGGACGTCCCGCGGCGGCGTCCCTGGCTCCTCCAGGATGGCGTCCTGGGGCTCCTCCGGCGGCAGCTGGGGCACAGTCGTGAATACCCACGACTGCCCGAACAGCTCCGGTGGGAATCTCACCGGCTCCTCGTACTCCTCCTCCGGCGGGTCGTAGGCCTCCTCCTCCTGGACGAGGGCCTGCCAGGCCAGCCCCGGCTGTCCCTGTGGTGGAGGCGGGGGTGGAGGCGGTCCCTGCGGCGGCAGACCGTGCGGCGGCGGCGGCGGCAGTGCGTCCTGCACCACCATCTCCCAGCGGCGGCGCTCGTCGTCGACGAAGGCCTGCCGGGACGCCGCCATGGCTGCCTTAATGTCGTCGTCCTCGTCCATGCGGGCGGCCTCGCCGTCGGAGTCGACCTCCAACCATTGGTCGAGGTCGTCCATCCCCTCCGGGAGCGCCGGGTACTCCGTGCGCTCCACCGGCGGCACCGGGGCCGGCGCGAAGTAGCTCCGGCGGCGCTCGTCGTGCTCCTCCCGGAACCATTGGTCCCAGTAGGGGGAGCCCGGCGCGTACGCCGGGTCGTCGAGGAGGTGATTGGGGAGGAGGCTGCGCCGGCGTGCGATCTCCACCGCCCTGGCCGTGGGGTCGGTCGGGATCGGCGGCACCGGAATCCGTTGCGGATTCAGGTGCCAGTTGTCCGGGAGGTGGACGTCCGACCAGCCCACCGGGACGGCATTCTCCCAGTGCCACTGCGCCTCCTCCACCCGGACGTACTGACGGTAGCGCTTCCCCGACGTCGGCTTCTTCTTCTTGGCGGCCGGCCCGCCGGCCTGCGGACCGGCACGACGCGGGTCCGCGCCGACGATGCGCACTCCGCGCGGCGCCGACGATGGTGGTGGTGGAGGAGGAGCAAGGGGAGGCAGTCCAGCGCCCCGGCGACGGTCGGAGCGGCCAGAGCCCGAGCCGCTGGAGGGCCGTTAATGGTTCGCCTCCTAAGAAGAGACAGAAAAAGCCGCGAAAAGTGAAGACTCCTGAGAAGTTACCTTACGAGAGGACTGTCGATGAATCCGAAGCCATCAGGAGGGCCGAGGTTAAAGCCCATTTTACAAAGAAACCGCCCCCGGAAGAACTACCCAGCATCAAAGGGCTTCCTCGTGACAAACTACATTACACTATTAGGTGCTTATACAACCCTCCACCAAGGCCGTCATCAGACTATGAGCGCTCTATTGAAAAGTCATACGACTCGGTGTTGGAGAACCGGAAAAGCGGGAAACAGATAGCCCAGCTGGGACAACAAGCTACGCAATCGCTCCCTCCGCTTAAGGTACTTACCGACAAAGACGCCCACCGTATGGTACCTCAGGGAAGTGTCCGCCACTTCCCTGAGGTACCTTATAGGGTGCCTTATCGATATGTTCAAGGCAAGTCTTTGGTCACAACTGAGGTGGCCAAGTTACTACCAACAAGGATGCGTCAGTTGAATTCATGGTACATGAAAGTCGCAAAGAAAGGTATAATAGGTATCATGGCAAAAGTTAGAAAGGAGGAACACTTCTACGATGACTACGGTGTGCAAATTGATTTCTCCGAACTTTTCCAATTATACAATGGTTTACCCCTCGATAAAGCAATCATCAGTATCTTTTGTCTGTAAGTTATTTATTTTTGTAATTTAATTAAGTCTTTATATATATATATATAGCTCACAGCACATTCTAATTTTGGTACGCTATTTGTGCAGAAAGAAGATGATCGACTACAAAAGGGAAATAATAAAACCGGTGGAGATTGGTTTCATGGACCCTAATGTTATTCATGAAGTGAGCATAAGGAAGAAACCACAAGTTGTAAAGGGAGTAATGATAGAGTCTTTCAAGCGACACCAAGACAAAAAAGAAATATTTCTTCCTTACAACTTCAGGTAAGTGTTACTAATTGCTTGTACACATTCTATTTTTGCTCACCCGGTATCTTAAGTCTAATTGATGAGTTATATGCGTATGCCTCTGTATGTAAATTTGCAGCTACCACTTTATTCTCGTGGTCATTAGATATCACCAGGGAATAATTGAAGTCTACGACTCATTAAGGAGAGACCCTAGAGAGTACAAGAGCTTGTTTGATGTCATGAAAGAGTAATTTAAATTCTTATCACATTACTATACCGACCTCTCTTTCATTCATTTCGTGATATCAAGTAATTAATTAATAACAGATGTTTTGTTCTTTCTTTGTCGAGTAGAGCATGGCAGACATTCGTCAAGTAAGTACCCGGTAAATGGCACGAGAAGCTGGTATGGACTCTGAACCAAGTAAGTAGTACTATACCTATATCCATGAATTAATGTAGTTTGCAATACCATTACCAAACTTAATGTGTTGAATTCTATTCTCGAACAGTGGTGTCTGGAACAGCCAGAAGGGACCCTCTTATGTGGGTACTACGTTTGCGAGTACATTCATAGGATGACTTATGAAAAATTCGAAAATCGAAGAAACGCAGAGGTACGTAATTATACATTGTTCACAAGTTTTTTTTGACAAAATAATATGCATATCAATTGTGTGGAGTTTCATTCATAATTATTTAATTTTCTCCTTCTTTTAAAGATTGTAAGGAAGCGGGCCGGCCTCCTACCAGATGACCGTATAAGAGCAATTGGGGAGGAGCTGGCGGGATTTCTTCTTGATGATATCATACCTGAAAATTCAGAGCACTATTATCTACATATATAAATGTACTATGATTTCATGCATGTATAATTAATGCATTTGAGTACTTTGTGTACGGAAACGTGACGACAAATTCATGTGTTACAATTAATTTGTAAGTGTGTTATATATATGCATCAACTCGTGTGATCATAGTACAATATAATTTATATCGACGTATCGACGTGTTTCCGAAACTATCCAAAACGCCGGCACTAAACACACACGACACCCGGTCCGTGCAATTCTGAAAAAAATTATAAAACAAAAAAAAAGGCCTAACGGTAGTCCCGGTCCGTGTTACGGACCGGGACTAAAGACATCCAACCCGCGGGCTCGCCCGTGGCCACGTGGGAGGTACTCTAATCCCGGTTCGTAGCCAACCGGGACTATAGGAGGGGGCTCTAGTCCCGATTAGGTAGTCCGGGTTGCCCAACCGGGACTAGAGGCCGTCTGGAACCGGGACTACTGCCCCGTTTTCCACTAGTGGCACGTCTTTCTCTCTTCGTCCGTTTGGTCTGTTTTACTTCATTTCGTACGTCATGCGATTCCGTACGTCCCGGACTGATCATTGTGTTTGGAAATCGTTTAGTACGTCGTGTGATTGATCGCTAGGTACCTTCGTAGGCCCCGATTGATCGCTGGGTATGGGCCGCCCCAGCTGTGCACGCGATCGTGTCGTACTCAAATTAGGCAAAGATCTATCGCACAAAGAAAATTACTTCAGGTTGCCCCATCGGTTCAGACTCTTGAACAACTTAGGCCTTCGATTACCCTACATCAAATGAATCCAAGCTTACAATCGAAATCAAGCGTTCCAAGCTATCGGACGAAAGAGCTAAGGATTGGACGAGAGATCAAGCAAAAACCAAGACGGGCATAGGAAAAGTCGATGAGATCGTGGAGAGAAGAGCAAGACGAACACGCTGGTCGGCTCCGGCGCGACCGCATCGAGATCGCACAGAAGGGGGCGGCGCTCGCAGACACTACATGATCATGGACGACTGCATCGAGAACTGTCTCCTGCTTCCCAGCGTAAACTAACATGTTTTGCAGCCTGGGCCTCCGCAAGGGAGCGACGCCGGTGTTTACCCTGAAACAATGTTCTTCTTTGCCGGCCTGAGTGTGGGCACCGGCCAGGGACGGGCCGAGCTCCTGGCTTCCTGCTGTATAGATACTCGCTCTACAGGAAGCGGGAGCAGATATTCGAGACGGTTGAGCACGAGATTGAAGCAGATGCACGGGGCCAATCTCAAGGACATGAAGCGCAAGTAGAAGCACGTTCCGCTCGCTATTGTCCAAGTAACACGCCATGCTCAGGTACTCTCGAAAAAAAACACACACCATGCTCCGTCGTCATCCTCGACGGCAGATAGCTTCCTCTGTTCCTTTTCGATGCTTTTAGCCGTTGGCAAATCGAGCTAAGGAGCGTCGCTTGCGTTTCTTCAGGCCATGCATGGCGTCGCTAGGCTTGCTTGATTCGAATGCGATTTGCTAGCTAGCTAGCTTACGGCTTACAAGAAGCAGCACAAAGCGAACTTAATCGATCTCTGGAACACGCACAGTGGTAACTCAATAGCTCTTTCAACCATGCACGCAACACATGCTAAAATACTAGAGTCGTTTTGGTTTACTACACGGAGAGATAAATTGTACATGACACGCCTCCGTGCTATTCGACGGATCCGATGACCCTGAGGCCCTACGCGATCCCAGTGGTCTAGCACCTGGCGTCGCCGCAGTTCAAGACGTTGGCCGATATATGGAGGGATGGTTACTTTTGATAAAAATTATTTATAGGTATATATACAATATTAAAAGGGAGTAACTAACTTCGGCCTCAATTTTACCAAACAATTTCACAATTTTCCTGTCAAATAAAAAAATGTTTTCAGAAACATTTTTTTATGGTTCAGAAACATAATATCAGCCCATAGCAACGTATGAGCATATGTGTTATACTACATAAAAATCATATGAGTGATGAAGCATAGAGTTAATTTAAATGTAAATTCGCACTTTGTCATTGCACCGAATGATCTAACCCGGCGTCCTGCCATGTCAACGAGAATTTCTTTATGTACGTTTCTATGATGCAGTTTTTTTTTTCTCCCGTTGCAACGCACCGGCATGTGTGCTAGTCATAACATAAGGTACTAAGGTTAAGGCATCTACTGATTTCGATCACACTATGCTTCTTAGTATTGCGAGACATACTCCATAAATATTGGTGATTATCTCCAAAGTGTTATGATTCATAATTTGAGATCTACACTAAACAACTCAGGTATTCACTTGAGTTTACAATTTTTTTTTTTGCATTACCATGATGAATTTTAATTTACTCACAAGTAAATTGATCAAGGCTATGATTTAAACCACATGTAAGCCAACATAACCATAATTCGATGACTTTGCGGCTCTCGACGGTCACTACTAGCATACATAGGCTAGGGATGTTGAGGCCAACCATGTGTCTCGTGAAATGATCGCGACATTTCAAACTCCCAATGGTTAGATGTCCCCCTAGACGATCATATTCATTTATACCCATCAATAACAACAAAGACAGTCTACCTGTCTTAAGCAACTCATGATTGAACTCATCTCCGACTCAGAGATTTCAAATTCGCTAGGGACTATGTTCACGCGGTTCGTATAATTTGCTTGAACTTGCGTTTTGTGAAAAAAAGAGCCTACATTATTGAGGAAATAGAAGACCTTGTGTACTATGCTTCCCATTAGTAGGATCTTATAGCAACAATATCGTGCAAGAATACCTATTTTATTCCGTTCTCCTACATGTACTACTCCATATGGAAAAGCATGGTGAAATCCTTCTAAAGAATCATCACTAGAATCATGTTGGTGTTTCTCCTATACATGTAGCACATACTAATTTTTTTTTTTGGACTAATACCAAGTTCGATGGATCTCCTAGAGGCCAATCAACGAACTACCAGGGTAAACACAAATGCAACACGAAGCATAATCTACATGCATAGGGCGTGGAAAGACACTACAAAGATTAAGTTTGATAAAACTACTCTTTGTCAAAAGTGTGTATGCTACAAGCATTCGACCAAAAATATCGTGCTCCACGGACTATGGTAAATCAGTACCAACAATCATGGGACGCAATTGAACATTCATGGGAAGAGATATGAAGCACACTTCAATCTTCAATCCGACAATGTCAAGGAAGCTAGTTGGTCATATAATGTAACAACAACACTCTCCAACTGTCAGAAAATCCCATGAACAAGGTGAACATGGTCATTGATATGCTTCAAATGACATGTTTGTAGACTTTACTAGTCTCCCAACTGCTTATCAACATCTATTTACCATTCCAATAAATATTTAGTTGTCATAAATACTGTAAATCACAGTATATTGTATCAACACTAATGATACAAATAAATTTGTATGTGTTTTATTGATAAAGATTTTCACATCGAAAATTCTTCAAATCTATATATAGAATGGTATGGGACTCAATCCGCATGGAAGAGGAAATATCTTTGTGGAGAATGTAACTACACACTTTATACATAGGTAAATATATATTCAAAACTCTTACTAAGAGCTAACAATATATTTTAATCGCCAGACACGATATTGTAGTTGATAGCTCTGAATGAGCCACAATTACACTCCCTATGGGGTACATTAGGATTAATCAAGAAAACTTTATAGTATCCCGATTCAATTTGTACCCTACAAGATGTAGAGATCCGTCAGATAGGTTTCTATATTGAAACCCATGATTGAAAACAAAGAGGATTATCTCCTTTTACCAAAACAACGGATATGAAGAGCATTTAAATTCAAGATTACCTCTTTATCGTCAAGATTGCACTACACATACATTAAAACCGTAACACATGTTGTAGACAAGGTAATTTTCTGAAAGTCAATGCATTCCAAACTTGACATGAACGCCTTGGTCGTCCCCACATAGGGATGATACTGAAAATTATCAGCAATTCCATAAGTCATGATTTAAATGATGTCAAAGTCCCACAATCTTTTGATATTGTGGGAACATCCAATCATTGTGTGGTCCATTTAAGAATTTAATGGTTTTAACGGACATAAAAGGTCCCACATGTGCCTATCATCGACACGAAACCATGTATTTTCATAATGGTGAAACAAGCTACAAGCTCGTACCCAAAATCGAAACATCAATTCAAATAGACAAACGATGTCGAATCATCCTCAAATGCCTTCAATGATTATTGCATGGCCCTTGGGACTGAAGTTCGACAGTCCGTCCTATATATCCACATATATTCGCTCAAAGAGACAGAGAAGAGCCATCAGTGGCAGAGCCTGGACTTTTTATGTTGAGTATGCGAGGTTACAAATGAAAATTGCAACACAGCAATAAAGGGTGCAATAAGTTATTCATAGTCGTAATAAGATATCCAATTATTTTGTTTCGCCAAACAAAAGTATAATAAAATTTACATTTTCATATTTCACACCTAAAATAAATAAAAATAGACATAAAAAAGTTATGCCGAAATTCCAATGAATACTATGTCAGACACAGTCACACACAGTGCCTCACGTTAGGAGCGATTAGGAAGAAAATGAGACGATGCTCATTGAGACATTTGGGCTGGCCTTTTTACGAAATAAAATCTGCAGCATGTAATTGGAAAAGATTTCCAAAGTAGGGTTAGGCCCAATTACTGAGTGAAGGCTGGTGAGGTATGTTCGTTTTTTCTGGTAATACATGTCTCATTTATAAAATATAGATCAAGTTACAAGGCAGGTAAACATCGAACTTATAGAATTGAAAAGATAGGATAAACCTATGTGATAAACCTATGCCTATCCCTCTCCTTCAGCACCACCAAAGATAAAAGACAGATTATCTCTCCACCCAAGCTTGACGCGGCTCCATCGCTGATCAACAACTTTTCAGACCTCTGAAGTAGATTGTCACAGGACAAACCATTACCGTTGAAAGAATCAGACCAGAGCAGCATGATCCCGAACACGCCATCAAACTTTAGAACTGATACCCCCGCACGACAACGTCGAAGTAGGGAGCCAGAACTGTCAACCACCAACCACGAACCCAGCACACGATGCACCATCTTCCAGCTTTCACTAGTATAGTCAACCGTCTGCACGTACTCCTGGAAAAATCCTCTCTGCTCCACCATGGTGTTGGAGACAACGCCGCATCAACGGGGACAGAGCAGAAGTAAAGACCCATATGATGGAATCACCGCCATCGCCTCGCTGGTACTGCTGGCAGAGTTGACGGGGACTAATCTTCTCATGTGGTCTTTAGTGCGTTCCCCGGCAACGGCGCCAGAAAACTGCTTGATGCTGTATTGGAAAGAGTTGGGTGGTGCCCCAAGTGAAGGCGGAATTGTAGCTAGTAGCAGTTTTCCCTCGTTTAACGAACCGAGGTTTATCGAACCAATAGGACTTTGAAATCAACAACGAGGTGAATGTTGAAGATCTCTGGCGCTTAACCTTCAACAGACGTGGACCTACACACACTCAACCAAATACTTTGCCCCCAACGGCGGAAAGGTTATCAATCTTTCCGGTCTCGTAGAAAACAAAGCGGTTAATTGTATGATGAAATAGATGAAATAATGCAAAGTGACCAGAGGAGTAATGATGATGAAAAGCAAGTAACTGAGGTTGTAAACAATGTAAAAAGATGGACCGGGGGCCATGGGTTCACTAGTGGAGTCTCTCAAGTAAATAAAATATGCATGTGATGGGTGAACGAATTACAGCTAGGCAACTGACAAGATCATGACACAAACCCAATTTAGCTATGACATAAAGAACATGATAATATTTATGGAGGCATCACGACAAGGAACAAAGACCGTTGAGTCCAACTACGTCTTTGTCTAAAAACTCCACCGTGGGATCGCTATCCAGCCTGTCACCCAACGGTATTAAGTTGCAAGCAACAAACAATTGCATTAAGTAAAGTGCATGAAGTAAGCAATACTAATATCAAAAGAGACATTAACACCGCTGTTTTACCCTTAGTAGCAACAACACACCCTCGCACTTAGACGTTTCTGTCACTCGTGCCCAGGAACAAAAGGGGGCATGAACCCACTATCTAGCATAAATACTCTCTCTTGGAGATACACACAATCACTTGGCCAAAGTAACTACGCACATCGGAGAGCATGCAAGAACATAAATTAACATATAAGAATCATGCACAATCTGAACATAACTTCATAATCCATCGGATCCCAGCAAACACATCACATTGCATTACAATAATCGATCTTGATCATGTTAGGCAGCTCACAAGATCATAAGACATGAAGCACAAGAGAGAGAGACTACCAACTAGCTACTGCCATGGACCCGTAGTCCAAGGTGAGACTACTCACAACTCATCCTGGAGGAAGGCACGACGGTGAAGAGCCCTCCGGGATCGATCTCCCCTCCGACAGAGTGCCGGGATCAGATTCAGATTGGACCCCGAACTAGGGTTTTTGGTGACGGCGCGTCGGGGTCGAGTTTTTGGAAAATAATGGCCGCCCCGATGTTTTTAGGTCAATTTTGATTTTATAGGCGTCGGAGGGGGATCGAGGAGGTGCCCCACGGGCAGGGACGGGCCCTACCCACGGGTCCACCTTGGGCCGCGGCAGGGGGGCTCCTCTGTCCTGTGGGTCGCCTCCCAGGCTGCCCTTCGGACTTCGTCTTCGTCTTGGCGCAAAAATAATCCCCGTAAATTTTGGTCCAGTTCCGAGAATATTTCCAGAAGTAAAATTTTGAAACAAAAAGACAGCAAAAATAGGGAACTGGCACTTGGCATCTTGTCAATAGGTTAGTCCGACAAAATGCATAAAAATGATATAATTGACAGTAAAAACATGTGACAATATCACAAAACTAGCATTGATCACTCAAAAATTATATATACATTTGAGACGTATCACTCGCCGACACCATCCACGAAACCTAAAGCCACTGATCTATAAGATCGGCAAGCACACGACGCCACCAACCCTGAGACACCGCCATGAAGGACAACGCCGGTGTGGGAGTCGAGTTGAGTCAGATTTAGTCGGGCATTGCTCCCACCACCCCGATAATGCACCATGCCAAAACTATCCAAACCCTAACTACCATGGATTAAACGGGGTCCCCTCCCCCTCCTGCCGTTGAAGCAGCAAGTGGAGGGAGAGGGCCCTAATTCCTTCGCTAGTGAAGATGGGAGGAAGAAAGGCGTCGCCTCTCTGAACGCCTCTGGTGGAGGCTAGGTTTGAAGGGGTACGTATAAGAAAAACAAAAAAAATTCTATCTAACGCAACACCAAAACAAGTTAGGATCTATCTATTAGTAATGCGGTAACGGGACGGTTTCGGTGACATACCTCTTGTAGACCGAAAGCATTTAACATTCCGAGAGGAACGTGGATGATGTAGTCGAACCGAAGCCGACCTCAAGGTCGTGATTATCCTAGCACGACGACTGGTGCCGCAATGGCACCTCCGAGTACTCACACACGTACGGTGTATAACGACGACTCCCGGTCCCTTCGATCCCACCGAGGTTGAGGAAGTAGATCTTCTAGAGGAATACCGGCAGTGCGATGGCGTGCTGCGGGGAAGATTTCCCTCTCGCACGCGGTCCTTCTTGGGACCACGGGTACGAGAGAGGTGGAGAGGTGGTGGGAGGTGTCGTGGGATTTATTGAATTTTCTCCAATTTTTGGCTTAATTAAAAACCCCACGTGGCACTTGTATATATAGGTGGAAGAGGGCACCCCTCCTCCTTAGCTCCCCCATGTGGGACTAAAGGAAAAGGGGAGTGCGCCGGCCGGCCCCTTGCTCCTAGTCCGAGTTGGACTAGGGCTGGGAAGCCCACCCGGCCCCCTTTGGCCCTCTGATGCATGTAAAATGCATACATGAACTTTGCACTATAATACTTGTATTCCATTCATATTTGCATCATATAAGGGGTATATTACTGTTATTTAATGATTTTTGGTAATTAATAATGATTTCCCCTTTTTATGGAATTAATCCTGCGTAGGCAGAAAACCCCTATTTCTTTCCTTATTTATTTCAGGGCTTTAACGACGTCATAATGAGCTGCAAATTTACGGGGATCATTATTTTGGAAGGAGTAAGACCTAGGAGCGAAGGAAGCAAGCAAACGGAGGCCGGAGGGACGAAAGAGGGTGCCCCACACGGCCAGGTACAGGGGCCGCGTGGGCCCACGTCTATTGGCCCTCGTGGCCCCATTTGCGACGATCCTTCTTCCTGAAGCTTCCTCGTGACCTAAAAACGCCTATATAAAGAGCCCCCCGACGTTTTTCGGAGAGAGAGCCGCCACACGAGAGAAACAAGAAACAAACACCACGAGGCTGCAGATTGGAGGGGGGAAACTCCGACGGAGCGCTGCCGGAGAGGTCTCCTTCTTCTCCATCGACATCTCCACCGTCTCCATGATGAAGAGGGAGTACTCCACCTCTGGACTATGGGTTTGTGGCAGTAGCATTTGTATCTCTCTCTTTCTTGAGCTTCACTAATTAGCACCGTATGAGCTGCTGAACATGAATACGATCATCGTTGTATTACCTTTGTGGTGGATCTTTTTATGAGTTAATATATGTTGAGATTGCAATGTTTATTTCAGTTATGAAAGTAGATGCATATTATGTACCCCGTTCTTGTATCCTTGTTTTGATCAAGCATGTTTATGAGAGCGTGTGAGGGGGAACGTGTGCATTAGTTGGAGTAACGGGGGTGGTGATGTGATAAGCTGACAACTTAATATCGCGATCCATTGGGTGTTTACCTTACTTTGTTGCCTCACTAGGGATAAACCAAAATACCATGTTGCAAGGTATGAGGAGTGACAAGCCTCTACCTATGACTAGATCCAGCATGTTCTTATTTTCACTTCATGTCATTAATCTTAAGGCTATACTCTGAGTCATCTTAATTACTGAGGTGTTATGATTTAGTTCGCATCTTGGTGGAGTATAAGTGAGACTAATAATCAAAAGGTCTCTATGTTAGGACGTGATGCCCATATAATTAGTAACATGTCATTAAACTTGTTTGCAATCTCATATGTTAATCCTATGTCTACTTATTTGCCACACTATATTAAAGAGAGAGTGCATGTGTGAAACCATGAACCCCGGTCCATTTTTAATCATAAGAAACAACTTTCCAACCACTTTTAAGCATTTTCTACATTCAGCCATTTTAAAATCAGAAAATACAAAAACACTTTTATTCATTGCATACACATATAAAAACCCCAAAAATATCATCCATCATCATTACTATCATCCTTGCATTACTACTTACCACCATTGCATATTTATTTACTGTTTTGCATTCATTATTATCTTAATATCATTCTCACACCTTGTGCTTGACAACCACTTGGTGAGGTTGAGGGCACAAAGCAATCTACTTTGTTTGCAGGAAATCTAGAGAAGGACAAGGAGATAAAATCCCCACTACTGATTCCCCGAGAGTTCGATATTAAACCCTCGAGTCACCCTCGTGGGGAAAAAACTTCCACTTCTATATACTCTGCACTTGGAGGCTCAACCTATCCCATATATTATTTTCCTTTCAGGGTATCAAGAGTGCTTGTTGGCGTAGTTGAGGGAGAAACACTCTCATCAATTCCGTCATCACGTGTTTTTTCTGGCGCCGTTGCCGGGGAATCATAGCTGGAAGGTTTTATCCAAGGATATCACAACAAAGTCAACTTCATCACCAACTTGTGCTAACACCTAAGCTTGGGGAGGTTGCACCTACGTGAGCATCATCTTGTCCATCTTTACCTTCAAGCATTTTATTTTGTTTTGTTATTGTCTTGCATATCATTTTTAGATTTCGGTTTGCATTTTTTATTTTCAGTTTTGCATTTTGTTTTGCATTAGTTAATTCGGTTTGCATTATTAGTGTCATTTTATTTTCAGTTTTGCATAAAAAATTAAAAACACATAAAAACTTGCTAAAATGGGTGATAGGACTAAGTTGTGTGACTACACAAATACTCCAAATGATCAATTTATTGCTAAACCTATTACCACACCTGAGATACAAGCTGATAGTTCTAGAGTAAGTTATGACTTACTACACTTGATAACTAAGAAACAATTTGGTGATAAAAGAAAAGAAGACTGTCTTGATCATCTGAATAATTTTATCAGTATTTGTTCTGCACTAAACCTCAAGGAACCTGATATTGTGATGCCAAAATTATTTTCTCTTTCATTAAAAGGAGAGGCAAGAGAATGGATACGTTCACTACCACCTGCTACAACCAAGACCTGGAGGGAATTAGAAAAAGCTTTCATTAGAAAAAATTGTCCCTCTTTTAAAGATTGGCTACATAAAAACAAACTGACCAATTCTATGGACAATGAGCAAGAAACTAGAAGTGAGGAAGTACCCCCTGTTAAAAAACAAGTTTGGGTCAAAAAGGAAAAGAAAGTTAAAGATCCTTTGCTTGATTTAGAGAATTGTACCTTGCATGAATTAATATCTATCTTACAAAAATTTGCAAGTGATCCTTCTATTGATGTTAACCAATCTGGTTTTGGTTCCTATATTGCTAATCATGTCTTGAAAGAAAAAATTGCTAGATACAATCAAGAAGCTATGATACCACCTAAGCTTGGGGATATATGGATCCCCAAGGTGCTAGTAACTATTGGAAAAGAGACACACCATGCCATACTTGATCTAGGATCTAGTGTCTCTATTTTATCTAAAGAATTATATGAAGTACTTGAATTAAAGAATCTTGAAAAATGCTCTGTTGAACTTGCACTTGCTGATAATACCATTAAACGTGCTTTAGGAAAAGTAAGTGATGTTATGGTAGAGTTACATATGACTTTTGTACCTGTGGATTTTCTAATCATGGATATGGAGAATAAAACCTCTAGTCCTATTACTCTTGGAAGACCTTTTCTTCGTACCACAGGGGCTATTATTGATTCAAAGGAAGGGAATGTGAAGTTTCAGTTTCCACATACCAAATGCGTGGAACACTTCCCAACGAAGAAGGGCACAACTTTTAAGCTCCCTCATGAGCTTCATCTTCGGTAAACAACAAGTAAGTAAGCCTAACTATATGGCTATAAAGAAAGCGCTTTATGGGAGGCAACCCGATTGTTTTTATTTGGATTTTCTTTGTGTCCTCTTTCTGTAACAAGAGATTGTTTTCTTAGCTTAGTTGGTGGAATTTTTAATAAAGTGCCAAGTTTTACCTATTTTGGTTTGAAAAAGTTGCTACTTCTATTCGTAGATTTTATTCATGCACGAAGTCTGTGCACGGTTTGATTTTTCATTGATATTCTGTAACGCCGATTGAGCTGAGATTTTAACTGTAACTGCAACTTTTCATCATCTGTATGCCTGAATTTTTTCAGAATTTTTCGATGAGTTTAAGTAGGACATAAAAATACGTTTTGCTGCTGCTGTTTTTCTGGACAGATTCTGTCCCATATTGTTTTATGCATAGTTTGAACTTTTGAGTTGAATCTTTTTGATCCAATTGAGTTTATGAGTAGGCATACAACATTATACACTCTCTGATCATTCATATGAATTTTAGTCCATGGGTTATATGCAGCAAGAAGCCTATTTGTTTATCTCTACTAATATCACCCCACAGAAAAGAAATGGGAGAAACAGTGTTTTGAAGTTTTTTCACAGGGATTGGAGGAGATGCACCATGAGTTATCAAAGAATGGTGAAAACCATAATCTTGGGGATGTGGAGAACATCCCAACTGAACCAACATACTCTCGGTTTGCACACGTCTAACTTCTGTTTTCATTTGAAACACTTTATCGCATAAACTTGGAGCGTCTTTTTGTTTGTTTATTTGCTTTGATTTTTATTTTTTGAGACCGCCACACTATCATTTATATATGAGAAAGCTACTGGAAATATGGGTTGAAATATCTTGCATTCTTTTGTTGTATTGGGAAAAGGAATGTCTAAGTTGATTTTTAATGACACATATAGTTGCATGATTCATGAGCTTCTTTATGAGTAATAATTTGCAAATGCTTTATCATGAGCTATCTTTTATTCATGTTTTGATGCTGTATGTTATTTCACCTTGTTTGACATGAATTAGTTAGTTCTATGGACACTCATGCATGCATCTAGATGGTCATCTTTCTCCCTTTTGCTAGCCCAAAAATTCCAACAAGTAAAAACTTGTTTCCAACACCCTCAACCCAAGTTTTTCCAGTGAGTCCACCTATGCTATTCCAAGTATGTTTACCATGTTATTTGTGTTATCTATACCTCTAAATGAAAATGATTATGTTATTTATTGTAATGGGAAAAGTTGGTTAAAAAGCTCTCGCGAACTTGATGCACACTTTATTTTTATTGCATTTAATAAACATGAACCATTGTGATTAATATTATGATGATAGTGGCTTGATAAATGTTTAAGGTTGGGAGTTAGCCCATATGTGCTGTCACATGCAAAGCTTCAACATGTTCCATCATTTATTTAGTTGATATCATGTACTTTTGTTTATGGATGCCTATCATGGTGAAATAATGTGGAAATAGAGTAAGTTTAAATGAGTTTGTATAAATGGTTAGAGAGAAACCTGGAACGCTAATCTAAGACATGCATCATTCATGGTGGAAATTTACTTACATGCTATTTTGAACTTTCTGTGATACACCCTACAATAAAAAGCTATATCAAGTGGTAAATAAAAAGGGTGTTAAGGTTGTTCATTATGTTTGTTTGTCTTGTTGTTTTGATGTGGGCTTGATCCATATCATGGGACAAGAGGTACCCCAGTTGAGGCTCTTGATAATACCATTATTACTTACAATGATAGATAACTTAAACTTGCTTTGTTTCCCAAGATGAGTAATCATGGTGTAGGTACTTGTATTCAAGGGGCATGAGACATCTAACCTTTACTTTATCAAGGCCACTACTCATATTTGCTTTCACATTTAACTTTAATCATTCAAGATGCTATGATAGGGGAATGAGAGCTTGACACCAAGTATTACCATTGCAATCAATAACTCAAGTAGAATAGTTTGGAGGATAGATGAAACTATGCATGTTTTACCTCTACTCATTTATATATCTTTCCAAAGTGTCCACCTTTTACTTTCAGATTTTCATCTTCACTCTATGACCAATGTAGGATGTTCTTACTTATCATATTGCATACTTGTGGTCCATATTACTATCTTTTATGTTACACTTTATGAACTATCATTGAACATTCTTGCATTGAATACTTGATATCACTTTATAAACTGTTTGCATATTGCTACTTCTTTGAATTAATGAATCATTTGACTTTATGTAGCAGTAGCAATCATCTTTTATATCCATGTTGTTATTATATTGCAAAGTTCATGTTAGTTTTATCACTTTCATACTCGAGGACGAGCATGAGTTAAGCTTGGGGATGTTGATGCATGTAAAATGCATACATGAACTTTGCACTATAATACTTGTATTCCATTCATATTTGCATCATATAAGGGGTATATTACTGTTATTTAATGATTTTTGGTAATTAATAATGATTTCCCCTTTTTATGGAATTAATCCTGCATAGGCAGAAAACCCCTATTTCTTTCCTTATTTATTTCAGGGCCTTAACGACGTCATAATGAGCTGCAAATTTACGGGGATCATTATTTTGGAAGGAGGAAGACCTAGGAGCGAAGGAAGCAAGCAAACGGAGGCCGGAGGGGCGAAAGAGGGTTCCCCACGCGACCAGGTACAGGGGCCGCATGGGCCCACCTCTTTTGGCCCTCGTGGCCCCGTTTGCGACGATCCTTCTTCCTGAAGCTTCCTCGTGCACCTAAAAACGCCTATATAAAGAGCCCCCCGACGTTTTTCGGAGAGAGAGCCGCCACACGAGAGAAACAAGAAACAGAGACCAGGAGGCTGCAGATTGGAGGGGGGAAACTCCGGCGGAGCGCTGCTGGAGAGGTCTCCTTCTTCTCCATCGACATCTCCACCGTCTCCATGATGAGGAGGGAGTTGTCCACCTCTGGACTATGGGTTTGTGGCAGTAGCATTTTTATCTCTCTCTCTCTTGAGCTTCACTAATTAGCACCGTATGAGCTGCTGAACATGATTACGGTCATCGTTGTATTACCTTTGTGGTGGATCTTTTTATGAGTTAATATATGTTGAGATTGCAATGTTTATTTCAGTTATGAAAGTAGATGCATATTATGTACCCCTTTCTCGTATCCTTGTTTTGATCAAGCATGTTTATGAGAGCGTGCGAGGGGGAACGTGTGCATTAATTGGAGTAACGGGGGTGGTGATGTGATAAGCTGACAACTTAAGATCGTGATCCATTGGGTGTTTACCTTACTTTGTTGCCTCACTAGGGATAAACCAAAATACCGTGTTGCAAGGTATGAGGAGTGGCAAGCCTGTACCTATGATCCAGCATGTTCTTATTTTCACTTCATGTCATTAATCTTAAGGTTATACTCTGAGTCATCTTAATTACTGAGGTGTTATGATTTAGTTCGCATCTTGGTGGAGTATAAGTGAGACTAATAATCAAAAGGTCTCTACGTTAGGACGTGATGCCCATATAATTAGTAACATGTCATTAAACTTTTTTGCAATCTCATATGTTAATCATATGTCTACTTATTTGCCACACTATATTAAAGAGAGAGTGCATGTGTGAAACCATGAACCCCGGTCCATTTTTAATCATAAGAAACAACTTTCCAACCACTTTTAAGCATTTTCTACATTTAGCCATTTTAAAATCAGAAAATACAAAAACACTTTTATTCATTGCATACACATATAAAAACCCCAAAAATATCATCCATCATCATTACTATCATCCTTGCATTACTACTTACCACCATTGCATATTTATTTACTGTTTTGCATTCATTATTATCTTAATATCATTCTAACACCTTGTGCTTGACAACCACTTGGTGAGGTTGAGGGCACAAAGCAATCTACTTTGTTTGCAGGAAATCTAGAGAAGGACAAGGAGATAAAATCCCCACTACTGATTCCCCGAGAGTTCGATATTAAACCCTCGAGTCACCCTCGTGGGGAAAAAACTTCCACTTCTACATACTCTGCACTTGGAGGCTCAACCTATCCCATATATTATTTTCCTTTCAGGGTATCAAGAGTGCTTGTTGGCGTAGTTGAGGGAGAAACACTCTCATCAATTCCGTCATCACCCTCCTAGGTGGCCGGCTACCTCAAGTGGGCTCCCTCCTTTCGGAGTTAGCCCATTTAGGTGGGCTGCCCCTAAAATTCAAAATTAAACATTTTAATTTAATAAATAACTTTATTAAATCAATAAATAAATATATAATTCTCTAATTAATATATTTATCTATTATTTAATTTATTTATTATAATATATAAATATTTAATTATCCAACTAATTAGTTATAATTATCGAATTTATTTCCACCAATATGAATATATATAATTCTCCAATAAATATATTCACATCATATATATAAATTCTCGTGACTCCGAAACTCCTTCCGGATCACTCCGATACTCCTTCGGATTTCTCCGGAACTCTTCCGGTTCTCTCCTATCCTATCTTCGGTAATTCCAACACTACCAGAACGATCTCCTAGCATCGTCAAACCCTTAAGTGTGTTACCCTACAGTTCGGGAACACTCCAGACATGATCGAGACTCCTCTCCGATCAATGATCATCAGCGGGACTGGGATGCCCATAATGACCCCTGTGCATTCCACAAAATAACTTTGTCGTCGAACCATAAACATAGATTCTCATTCCCTTTGCTATCGTGATACTGACTTGCCCGAGATCTGATCATCTAGCATCTCCATGCTTAGTTCTATCTCGTTACCGGTCAAGTCTCATTCAACTCGTTCCCGTGATCTTTCATCCCCATGACCTAGTCATACACTGTGCAACTTATTTGGATGAAGACTCACCGAGTGGGCCCAGATTATCTCTCCGTCACGTGGAGGTGCAAATCCCGCTTCTTGATACATACTTCTCAACAGACCACCTTTGCATACCTGAGATGCACCTTTATGATCACCCTGTTATGGTGTGACGGTTGATACAGTCAAGGCATCCTCCGGTGATAGTGATAGGATTATTATCTCACGGTCTAAGGAATAAGTACCATGTTTCCTAATCATCACAACGGTGAACTTCGTGACTTGATCGCGTTGTGATAATTGCTATTGGGTAACGTACATCACTTTCATTCACCCAATGAAATGACTCCATTGTCAATTGGCATAAATGCCCATGATTGGGAAACCTCAATCATTAGTTGACCAATGAACTAGCGTATCCTTACACATGCTAGGGACCTGGTTGTTTATATACCACACCTGTATTAGTGTTTCCTCTTAATACAGTTATAGCATGATATAAAACTAATTATAAACTTTAATGAGATA
The DNA here is from genome assembly GCA_012064385.1 of Puccinellia tenuiflora. Classification (NCBI taxonomy): domain Eukaryota; kingdom Viridiplantae; phylum Streptophyta; class Magnoliopsida; order Poales; family Poaceae; genus Puccinellia; species Puccinellia tenuiflora. The sequence continues at coordinate 100,615 of QRDG01002091.1, read as the reverse complement.
TTACAATAAACTCCTTTATTTATTTGCCTCTAGGGCATATCTCCAACTGTCTCCCACTTGCACTAGAGTACAAATAAACTAGTTGCTTTTGTTACCAATTACTGTACCACACTTGACTCGTGCTTCCAGATTATGCTTGCCAGTGGAGGAGGTTGATCGTCAATGGACTGTACTATTCAGATCCATTCTTCCTTTGCAAAACTTCAATGCCACCTAATTTGACATTACCCCATCATCTCCATGATGAACCCAAAATATGTTGTGTTTGTAGAGTGAGACCTTTTGTTTCCTCTATGCTCACTTGATCCTTGATCATTCAGATGGAATTTAATCAATGTCATGTGCACCAAAAACACGCTTAACTAGGAAACAAAATTCCCTCAACTTTAAACAACATATTTTGGCTAATCCTCAAAGTAATCATATACTTCTATGTAGACTTCAAATCGACAGTGTTTTTTACACCACTCCGATGAAATAGCGACACTTTCGTTGCGCCACTGATTTTACGAGATTTTATGTTCTAGTTTGGTGTCAGGACTTTATAACAATTATATCTAAGTCCACCAATCCCTAGAATTATTTCTCATAGCTCTACCATTTAGATGCTAGAGAAAATTGCTCAACTCCTGTTCAGTGAATTACTCCTAATCACTTCGGAACATGTTCTTTTAACAAAGAACTTGGGTCACATTTCATCAAGCACATAATATGGTTTTATATGTTGGCATCCATGACTCAGGCTTAGTTCCTACAACATATCTTCCAGCCACTATTATTATACATCAAGTTTCAACTCAATATTCTGCCCAAATTTTGCAAGTAAGTACCTCCGTCATTTACTTGTACAAGTAAGAACCTCCGTCATTTACTTGTTCCATTCAGAAGTTCTTCTGAATCTTATTTGGGAAAAATGCTACTTGACTCTATCTATCTAGATAGATGTTCAATTTATAAACTCCTTCATAAAATTGAACTCATACTTCTAATACCAAAACTACCACCAACATTCACAATGTGCCCCCTTGCATACACAAAATGTTGTTAAGCTCCCACTGAAATATGTTACCCATATGTTAAATCATGAGAACCCTAATTGGCTCCCACTCAAAAACATATTACCCGCATATTTGGTCATGGAAATCAATTTGCTTCTACTTAAAATATGTCACACATACATTTATATCAATCAGCTCCCACTCAAAATTTGCAAATGCAAATTCCTCGATATTTTGGACATTTCCACAATTTCCTTGAACAACTCTTCAAGTCGAGATTCCATATACGATGCACTAGTACCATGCTAGTGATAATCCAACAGACACAAGCATCATCACATTTGAGTGATCAATTACCTTTGAATTTTGTCCAAGATACACTTTTTGAAAAAATGTCCTTTGTGTCCTTTTAAGTATTTTCCTTTCTTTTAACTCCTTAAAGATATCAAGCGATAAAATCACTCAACGGGATCAAGCAAAAACTTCCTTTGCGATCCTATACTTAAAAATGGATTTCTAATGACTCCTAGTCATAATCGTATTTCAGGGTCACTATTTATTTTGTAGTTCGTAGATATGTCATGTTTCTCGGACATGACATGTAAATCATGAATAATCAATTTGCATCATGGCAAAGATTTATTCCCGAATCCTACAGCCTTATCAGTAAAGCTTCATTCGGAAATATTATGATCATCATCATTAATTTCTCCTTTATGTGCAAAGTACACATTTTACCGGAACGAATTCCGACGCACAATTCGACACTTCGATGGCAAGGTGATTAACCTTATTTTAGCTTTTACTATATTTAATTCCATCAACCTTTTATCATGACAACTCCTTCATGATAAAATACCAACCTTTTAGTAAATACTATATTTACCCTTCTTTGGTTTTGGTGGAAGACGCATTCACACTCATATGTGAATATTCTACAAAATTTATTTATTGGCTATAGTTCCAATCTCATTTAAAATACAACTTTCCATAATTCATATGGATGCGTTTCTGCGAATAACACATAGGCCCTTGTGAGGGGTATTTCGTTATTCTAATTGACAATTCTAATGATATTATTAACCCTACTAAGAGATCGCTTTATTACCACACGATATTTCAATAAAGTGTGATTCACAATATTTAGAATAAATCAATCACATTGAACAATTCCAAAATTGTATTTTATGAAATATTTTTCATAGACCCTCATGCTAAAATTATAACTCAAATATCTTGTCACTCTGATCCAATCAAAGAGACTCAATTTTCTTGTTAAAATTAATATCCATTAATCCGAAATTCCCTTTGATCTCTATCAAATATTTCCAACTCATAATTTAAGTAAAAACATCTATTTACTCATAATTATGATGGAATTTGTTAAATAATGATTTCCACTATTTGTTGAAACGTCAATCGATCTCTCACGATTTTCCAACAATTCACGACACACAAACAGGTGTGGTGCACTAGTCATATCGCCTACTGGGGCATGTGTCAATCATCAAAATGTTTTACACATTTATATCACGACCAAGAATGGTGTCATTTTATAATGAAGTCATTATTAAACATTGGATATTTATTTCAGCATGATTTATAAATGTTCTAATTTATTTATCATCAAGATAAGAATAACATACTCATAATCGAAATGTGACTGCAAAAGATATTTATTCATAATATAGAACAACTCCTTGTCTTTACATGAATAACTGTCTTGCGAAATGCAAAACGCACTAATATAGTCCACACTCTAATCGATTACAAAATTTACTCAAATCCTCTAATCAAAACGATAAATGTATAGGAAGGGCGTCTCCAACATCAACTCCTTGATAGCTCCCAATCATCCATTGGCACCTTGTCCATTCCAAGCCACATGCACAGTTGGTTCTGTTTTCATAAAACAAGAATAAGTATCAAATACTTCACAATACTGCAACAAGTGCGAATGAAAAACATTTATAAACTGTATATCATATATACCTTCTGGGTCAATGATTTCTGCTTCTATTGGTTCTACTTTGGCGGAACTCAACCGAGCTAGAAATGCAAAGAAGGTGAACTGTTCTCCTTTCATCACAAAATCTCTGATGTAGCTCTTATAGCTGAGAGGAAGTGAGTGCAATACCACATTTATTTCCATCTCATCAGTCATCAAGTAGTTCCAATCATAAGTGTGGCATCGATGGATTTCATGCATCCTCATAAAGTGCTGGTCCAAACAGGTCTTTTCTTCCATCATGGTTGAAAGAAATTCACTCAGACACTCGAATCTCATCACCCTGACTTGCACTGCAAAGATTACTTTAAGCTCGGTGATCATATCACTAGCGTTGGAGTGGTTGAATTGCCACTGTAAGTCAGGGTGCATGCATGTTCGCATCAAGCTCTCGATGCAGCAGTAGATATCACGACGATCACGCCACTCCTCGTCATCCTCCTCACTTGTAGAATCATCCGGTAGATATCCTAATGGTTCTTCTATCATGTAGAGCAAGTCGTTGGACTTTAGGGTGTCCATCAGGCGGTGGTACCATCCGGATAGGTTGGACCCATCGAGGCGGAGATCCTTAGAATGGAAAAACGTGTGAAACTCGAAATTCATTGTCTACAAGGATTTTTGCAAAGACGATTTTAAAATAAAGTTTATAATATGAGTTCAATTATAATCTCATTATAAAATAACTCCACTAAGACAATCATCTCTCAAAACGGTCTTAGTGATTACACAATCCTTATTCACCATACAATCCCCGATCGTCACGGCCAAATGCATGACTGCAAAGGTGGACATTACAATGTCGATCGCAACATTCATGCGACTCATGCTTGATCTTTTGATACATTGTGCTCCGAGGCCATGTCTGTACATGCTAGGTGATTGCTACTGATGAAGAATTGGGTGGTGCCCCAAGCGAAGGCGTGGATGTAGCAAGCAGCAGTTTTCCCTCGATAACGAACCGAGGTTTATCGAACCAGTAGGACCTTGAAATCAACAAAAAAGTGAATGCTGAAGATCTCTGGCACTTAATCTTCAACAGACGTGGACCTACACACACTCAACCAAATACTTTGCCCCCAACGGCGGAAAGGTTGTCAATCTTTCCGGTCTTGCAAAAAACAAAGCGGTTAATTGTATAGTGAAATAGATGAAATATGAAAAGTGACCAGTGGAGTAATGATGATGAAAAGTAAGTAAATGAGGTTGTAAACAATGTAAAAAGATGGACCGGGGACCATGGGTTCAGTAGTGGAGTCTCTCAAGTAAATAGAACGATCATATGATGGGTAAACAAATTACAGCTGGGCAATTGACAAGATTATAACACGAACTTAATTTAGCTATGACAAAGTGAACAAGATAATATTTATGGAGGCATCACGACAATGAACAAAGACCGTTGAGTCCAACTGCATCTTTGTCTAAAAAGTCCACCGTGGGATCGCTATCCAGCCTGTCACCCATCGGTATTAAGTTGCAAGCAACAGACATTTGCATTACGTCAAGTGCATGAAGTAAGCAATACTAATATCAAAAGAGACATTAACACCGCTGTTTTACCCTTAGTAGCAACAGCACACCCTCGCCCTTAGACGTTTATGTCACTCGTGCCCAGGAACAAGAGGGGGCATGAACCCACTATCTAGCATAAATACTCTCTCTTGGAGATACACACAATCACTTGGCCAAAGTAACTACGCACATCGGAGAGCATGCAAGAACATAAATCAACATATAAGAATCATGCACAATCTGATCATAACGTCATAATCCATCGGATCACAGCAAACACATCACATAGTATTACAAAGGATTTAAATTAAGCATATCATAGAAACTTTTAGGCATAGCAGAAACACTAGCACCAAGATCACACAAAGCATTACAATCAAAGTCATTTATTTTCATCTTAATAGTGGGTTCCCATCCATCTTCTAATTTCCTAGGGATAGAAGTTTCTAGCTTAAGTTTTTCTTCCCTAGCCTTGATAAGAGCATCGGTAATATGTTTGGTGAAGGCCATATTTAATTTACTAGCATCCGATGACTTAGCAAGTTTTTGTAGGAACCTTATGACTTCAGTAAGATTACAATTATCAAAATCAATTTCATCATCTTTAAATAGGCTAGGAGGATCATCATTAGTAGTTTGGATAGTATAAACTTTAACAGTTTTCCTATTCATTTAAGCAATTCTAGCTTCTTCTTTCTCTCTAGCCCACCTAGCTTTCAAACGAGCCATCATCCTTTCATTCTCATTAAAATAGCATTTAAAGATTCAGTAGGCTTTTCTTGAAGAGGAGTGATTCTAATTTTTAAAATTTCAACATCATGAGCAAGATCTTCCACTTTAGAGACAAGTCTATCCAGTTTTTCAAGATTCTCTTCGACGGTTTTGTTGAAATTTTATTGAGATGAGATAAATTCTTTTAAAACATTTTCAAGATCAGAGGACACATTCTTATTAGGATTATAAGAATTACCATAGGAATTACCATATGAGTTGCCATTATTGAGAGGATAAGGCTTATAGTTGTTACCACCAAAATTATTTCGATAAGCATTATTATTGAAGTTACTTCTATTAAGAAAATTAACATCAACTTGATCCTTTTCTTGAGCAATTAATGATGCAAGCGGGACATTATTAGGATCAATAGGGGACTGATTGGTAGCAAGCATAGACATAATCATATCAACCTTATCACTCAAAGAGGAAATTTTCTCGACAAAATTTACCTTCTTACCACTTGGAGCTCTTTCGGTATGCCATTGTGAATAATTTGTCATCATCTCATCCAAGAGTTTAGTTCCTGGATTTCAAAAAAAAAAGAGTTTAGTTGCTGCACCTAATGTAGTGGACATAAAGGTGCCTCCCGCGGCCGAGTCCAAGAGGTTTCTTGAAGAAAAATTCAAGCCTGCATAAAAAGTTTGGATAACCATCCACATAGTTAATCCATGCGTGGGACAATTTTTAACCACAAATTTCATCCTCTCCCAACGTTGAGCAACATGTTCATTATCAAATTGTCTAAAGTTCATAATGTTACTCCTCAATTGTATAATTTTAGCAAGTGGATAATATTTCCAATAAAAGCATCTTTGCATTTAATCCAATAATCAATACTATTTTTAGGCAATGACAATAACCATTCTTTTGCTCTACCTCTCAAAGAGAAAGGGAAAATTTTCAGTTTTATGATGTCACTTTCTACCTCTTTATACTTTTGCATATCACATAACTCAATAAAGTTATTTAAATGAGAGGCGGCATCCTCAGTACTAGCACCTGAAAATTGCTCTTTCATTACAAGATTTAGCAAGTCAGGTTTAATTTCATAAGATTCCGCTTTAGTAGTGGGTGGAGCAATTGAAGAGCATATGCAATCATTGTTATTAGTGCTAGTAAAGTCACACAACTTGGTGTTTTCATCAGAAGACATAATGATAAGGTAAAATAACAAGACAGGAATAAAGACTACACTAATTTTTTTGGGTTTTAAAATTTTGCAACAAAAAAAAAAGCTAACGATAAATAAAAAAAGCAAGAAAAAAACAAAGTAAAGTGATTAAGAGTGTGAGACTCCCCTTGCTGTAGCTCCAAGATCCCCGGCAATGGCGCCAGAAAAAAGCTTGCTAAGTGCTGGCAAAGTTTGCGGGGATTAATCTTCTTACGTGTCTTTAGTGCGCTCCCCGGCAACGGCGCCATAAAAGAGCTTGATTGCTACTGATGAAGAGTTGGGTGGTGCCCCAAGCGAAGGCGTGGATGTAGCAAGCAGCAGTTTTCCCTCGATAATGAACCGAGGTTTATCGAACCAGTAGGACCTTAAAATCAACAACAAAGTGAATGTTGAAGATCTCTGGCGCTTAATCTTCAACAGACGTGGACCTACACATACTCAATGAAATACTTTGCCCCCAATGGCGGAAAGGTTGTCAATCTTTCCGGTCTCGCAGAAAACAAAGCAGTTAATTGTATAGTGAAATAGATGAAATATGAAAAGTGACCAGTGGAGTAATGATGATGAAAAGTAAGTAAGTGAGGTTGCAAACAATGTAAAAAGATGGAACGAGGACCATGGGTTCACTAGTGGAGTCTCTCATGTAAATAGAACGATCATATGATGGGTAAACAAATTACAGCTGGGCAATTGACAAGATTATAACACAAACTTAATTTAGCTATGACAAAGTGAACAAGATAATATTTATGGAGACATCACGACAATGAACAAAGACCGTTGAGTCCAACTGCATCTTTGTCTAAAAAGTCCATCGTGGGATCGCTATCCAGCTTGTTACCCATCGGTATTAAGTTGCAAGCAACAGACATTTGCATTAAGCAAAGTGCATGAAGTAAGCAATACTAATATCAAAAGAGACATTAACACCGCTGTTTTACCCTTAGTAGCAACAGCACACCCTCGCCCTTAGACGTTTCTGTCATTCGTGCCCAGGAACAAGAGGGGGCATGAACCCACTATCTAGCATAAATACTCTCTCTTGGAGATACACACAATCATTTATCCAAAGTAACTACGCACATCGGAGAACATGCAAGAACATAAATCAACATATAAGAATCATGCACAATCTGATCATAACTTCATAATCTATCGGATCCCAGCAAACACATCACATAGTATTACAATAGTCGATCTTGATCATGTTAGGTAGCTGACAAGATCATAAACATGAAGCACAAGAGAGAGAGACTACCATCTAGCTACTGCCATGGACCTAAGGTCCAAGGTGGGACTACTCACAAATCATCCCGGAGGAAGGCATGGCGACGAAGAGCCCTCTGGGATCGATCTCCCCTCTGGCAGGGTGCCGAGAACTGCTTCAGATTCAACCCCGATTTGGGTTTGAGATGACGGCGCGTCGGGATGTCTTCTGTGGAAAATAATGGCCGCCCCGTCAAAATTAGGGATTTATGGATTTTATAGTCGTCAGAGGGGGCCGAGGGGGTACCCCACAGGCAGGGGCGGGCCCCACCCGCGGGTCCCCTATGGGCCGCGGCAGAGGGGCACCTGTGCCCTGTGGGTGGCCCCTCAGGCTCCTCTTTGGTATCCAGGTGTTTTATTTCGCATAAAAAATCTCCGTAAATTTTCATCCAATTCCGAGAATATTTCCAGAAGTGATTTTCTGAAATACAAAAACAGCAAAAACAGGGAACTGGCACTGGGCATCTTGTCAATAGGTTAGTCCAACAAAATGCATAAAAATGATGTGATATGATAATATAAACATGTGACAACATCACAAAATTAGCATGGATCACTCAAAAATTATAGATACGTTTGACACGTATCACTAGGCTTGCCAATTTAACCTTAGTACTTTGCTGTTCATACATGGCTTACACCCACCGTATGCGAACGCAGATGTGTTTGACACCCGATCATCATGGCCTGCCTGCAGAATGGCGAACTTTCTTGGTGGTACATACTAAGGGAGAACACTTTTAATTGGTATTAAATTGAGAGATTTGACTTATATTACTATCGTCGTATATCTAATACAAGCAATATACGCACATAATTAACATCAAATGTAATGTGATATGATATGGTGTCGCGCCTTGATCTCCACCGGGACGCGCTGGCATGATCTCCATCTTGCTCCGGCGCCGGGTCTACGGGGCCTCCACTATGACGGCTAAATATTTCGCATAATACTTACAGTACCATATCATATCACTCGCCCCCTGCAAAATAAAGTTAGACGCCTCTACTTTATCTATTTGCAAGTTTTACGTGGCTGTATGGGCTTATGCAAGAGAAACGCACTTCTACCTACGAACTTCAACCACAACGCCGATAAGATATTTGTCTCTATCACACCCCTTTCGGGGCCCTCCGTTGAAAATGCCATACCGCCGTTGCTAGAGAGACAGACACCCACCAGCCGCATATATGGTACAAGTCATATGTCAATTGCGGAACCAGTCTCGCGTAAGAGTATGCATAAGGTCGGTCCGGGCCGCTTCAACAAACAATCCAACAGTATGAACAAGTGCATGTGAGAGGGTAGCAAATATAGTATCGACGCCCACATTCAACATGTGTTCTAACCGTACCAGCAATACTACGCATAGATCGGCTCTGATGCCACTGAAGGGGTTCGAAGATGGAAAACAAAAAATTTATATCTAACGCAACACCAAAACTAGCCAGGATCTATCTATTAGTAATGCGGTAACGGGACGGTTTCGGCGACATACCTCTTGTAGACCGAAAGCGTTTAACGTTCCGAGAGGAACATGGATGATGTAGTTGAACCGAAGCCGACCTCAAGGTCGTGATGATCCTGGCGCGACGACTGGTTCCGCAATGGCACCTCCGAGTACTCACACACGCACGGTGTATGACGACGACTCCCGCTCCTTCCAATCCCACCGAGGTTGCGGAAGTAGATCTTCTGGCGGAATTCCGGCAACGCGACGGTATGCTGCGGGGAAGATTTCCCTCTCACGCGCGGTCCTTCTTGGGACCACGGGTACGAGAGAGGTGGAGAGGTGGTGGGAGGTGTCGTGGGATTTATTGGATTTTCTCCAATTTTTGGCTTAATTAAAAACCCCACGTGGCACTTGTATATATAGGTGGAAGAGGGCACCCCTCCTCCTTAGCTCCCCCATGTGGGACTAAAGGAAAAGGGGAGGAGGGGGGTGTGCCGGCCGGCCCCTTGCTCCTAGTCCGAGTTGGACTAGGGCTGGGAAGCCCACCCGGCCCCCTTTGGCCCTCCTAGGTGGCCGGCCCCCTCAAGTGGGCTCCCTCCTTCCGGAGGTAGCCCATTTATGTGGGCTGCCCCTAAAATTCGAAATTAAACATTTTAATTTAATAAATAACTTTATTAAATCAATAAATAAATATATAATTCTCCAATTAATATATTTATCTATTATTTAATTTATTTATTATAATATATAAATATTTAATTCTCCAATTAATTATTTATACATTATCGAATTTATTTCCACCAATATGAATATATAATTCTCCAATTAATATATTCACATCATATATATAAATTCCCGTGACTCCGAAACTCCTTCCGGATCACTCCGATACTCCTTCAGATTTCTTCGGAACTCTTCCGGTTCTCTCCTATCCTATATTCGGTAATTCCAACACTACCAGAACGATCTCCTAGTGTCGTCAAACCCTTAAGTGTGTTACCCTACAGTTCGGGAACACTCCAGACATGATCGAGACTCCTCTCCGATCAATGATCATCAGCGGGACTGGGATGCCCATAATGACCCCTGTGCATTCCACGAAATAACTTTGTCGTTGAACCATAAACATATATTCTCATTCCCTTTGCTATCGCGATACTGACTTGCCCGAGATCTGATCATCTAGCATCTCCATGCTTAGTTCTATCTCGTTACCGGTCAAGTCTCATTCAACTCGTTCCCGTGATCTTTCATCCCCATGACCTAGTCATATGCTGCGCAGCTTATTTGGATGAAGACTCATCGAGTCGGCCCAGAGTATCTCTCCATCACGCGGAGGTGCAAATCCCACTTCTTGATACATACTTCTCAAGATACCGCCTTTGCATACCTGAGCTGCACCTTTATGATCACCCTGTTACGGTGTGACGGTTGATACAGTCAAGGCATCCTCCGGTGATAGTGATAGGATTATTATCTCACGGTCTAAGGAATAAGTACCACGTTTTCTAATCATCACAACGATGAACTTCGTGACTTGATCACATTGTGATAAGTGCTAATGGGTAACGTCCATCACTTTCATTCACCCAACGAAATGACTCCATTGTCAATTGGCATAAATGCCCATGATTGGAAAACCTCAATCATCAGTTGACCAATGAACTAGTGTATCCTTATACATGCCAAGGACCTGGTTGTTTATATACCAAACCTGTATTAGTGTTTCCTCTTAATACAGTTTTAGCATGATATAAAACTAATTATAAACTTTAATGAGATATTATAATAAACTCCTTTATTTATTTGCCTCTAGGGCATATCTCCAACAAGGTTAGGGACGAAGCGGTAGGCTTTCGTGTGGCTCTACATACATGCCCCATTGCAGGTATGTCCGTTTCTATTTTTGATGTGTTCTACTTGTGTATATGAGCTTATATACTGATTTATTTTTATAAAAAATATTGGGTATTCACTGCATACCCATGAATTAGTCCAGCTCCGCCCCTGAGAGCCATGATAAGAGAATCTCTAGAAGACCCCTTACCTTGCGAGTCTTTATAACTTGTTTATAGTTCATTTTTTGCCGCTTTTAGAGGTTCAAAATGTGTCGCGCAAAATAGAAACACAAAATCAAACTGCATTTTGAAATTTATGCACTTGCGGGAACAGACAGAACATGATCATTGAAGTTCATCATCATTCGCGGAAAAAAGAAACACCTAATTTACATAGGTGGAATCATCAGTGCATCGCCACCCTAACCTAATTTACAAAATTGGCTCACCGGAGTCCGTCGGGTGCGGCGGCGCTAACTCATACGTGTCAAACGTATCTATAGTTATTGATTGATCCATGGTTATTTATATGTCATTGTCACATGTTTTTACTATCATGTTATATCATTTTGAGGCATTTTATTGTACTAACCTATTGACAAGAAGCCCAGTGCCAGTTTCCTATTTTCTGCTGTTTTCTATTTCAGAAAATTCTCTTTTGGAAATATTCACGGAATTGCACGAAAATTTACGGAGATTTGTTATACGCCAAGATGAAGACCGTGACTGAAGGACAGCCTCGGGGTTGCCCCACAGGCCAGGGGTGGCATGTGGCCGCGGCTGCGGCCTGTGGGGGCTCTCCTCGCCCCCCTCCAACGCCTATATAATCAAATTAAACCTAATTTTATCGGGGTGGTCATTATTTTCCACAAAATCGTCCCGAAGCCTCCGCCATCTCAAGCCCTAATTCGGGAGGATTCTGAAGGTTATCCCGGCACCCTGCCGGTGGGGAGATCGATCCCGGAGGGCTCTGATACCCGTCAAACGTATCTATAATTTTTGATTGATCCATGCTTATTTTGTGTCATTGTCACATGTTTCTACTATCTTATTATATCATTTTCAGGCATTTTATTGGACTAACCTATTGACAAGATGAGCACTGCGAGTTCCCTATTTTTGTTGTTTTCTATTTCAGAAAATCTACTTCTGGAAATATTCTCGGAATTGGACGAAAATTTATGGGGAATTTTTATTCGTCAAGAAGGAGACTTAGACCAGAGGGAAGCCTATGGGGCCATGGCGACCCCTGGCCACGACCCGACATGGACCCGCGGGTGGGGCCTGCCCCTGCCCATTGGAGCTCGCCTCGGCCCCCTCGACACCCATAAATACCTATTTGCCCTAATTTTATCGGAGAGGAGATTATTTTCCAGAAACTCCACCCGAAGCCGTCACCACCTCGAAACCTAATTCGGGGAGATTCTGAAGCTGTCCCCGGCACCCTGCCGGAGGGGAGATTGATTCCGGAGGGCTCTACATTGCCATGCCTTCCGCTGGGATGATGCGAGAGTAGTTCCACCTTGGACTACGGGTCCATGGCAGTAGCTAGATGGTTGTCTCTCTCCCTTGTGCTTCATGTTTATGATCTTGTGAGCTGCCTAACATGATCAAGATCGATTATTGTAATGCCATATGATGTGTTAGCTTGGATCCGATGGATTATGAAGTTATGATCAGATTGTGCTTGGTTCTTGAATGTTGATTTATGTTCTTGCATGCTCTCCGATGTGCGTAGTTACTTTGGCCAAGTGATTGTGTGTATCTCCAAAGAGAGAGTATTTATGCTAGATAGTAGATTCATGCCCCCCTCTTGTTCCTGGGCACGAGTGACAGAAACTTCTAAGGATGAGGGTATAATGTTGCTACTAAGGGGGAAACAACGGTGTTTATGTTTACAAGATTATAGATATTTCTTACATCATGCACTTTAGTTAATGCAAATGTCTGTTGCTTGCAATTTAATACCGTTGGCTGACAGGCTGGATAGCAATCCCGCGGTGGACTTTTTAGACAAAGATGCAAGTGGACTCAATGGTCTTTCTTATTTGTCGTGATGCCTAAATGAATATTACCGTGAACTATTTGATTTGGCTGGATTAATTTTGTGTCATAATCTTGTCAATTGCCTAGCTATAATTTGTTTACCCATCATATGAGTATTTTATTTATTGGACATACACCACTAGAGAACCCATGGCCTCCGGTGCATCTTTTTCCATTGATTACAACATCGTTTACTCGCTTTTCATATTCACTTACTCGCTGGTCCGTTTCCATATTTTCATCCACTACACTATACATTTAACCACTTTGTTTTCAGCAGACCAGGAAGATTGACAACCTTCCTGCCGTTGGGGGAAAAGTAATAGTTTGAGTGTGTGGAGGTCCATGCTCGTTGATGGTTAAGCGCCAGAGATCGTCGACGTGCACCTCATTGTTTATTTCAAAGTCCTACTAGTTTGATTAAACCTTGGTCTTCACTGAGGGAAAACTGCTCTCCAACAGTCTCCCACTTGCACTAGAGTCAATAATCCAGTTTACATATGTAGCTATCTAACACCCATGGCTTCTTGGTGCTGATCATGTTTTTCTCGTGGAAGTGGTTTAGTCAACGGGTCTGCCACATTCAGATCCGTATGCACCTTGCAAATCTCTATGTCCCCATCCCGGACATTCTCACGCAAATTGTGAAAGCGGCGCTTGATATGTTTTGTATTCTTGTGTTAAGTTGGATCCTTGGCAAAAGCAATAGCACCTGTATTATCACCATACAAGGCTAAAGGTCTTGACGCACTTGGAACCACACCCAGCTCAGAGAGGAACTCTTTCATCGAGACTGCTCCACTTGCTGCCGAAGAGGCTGCCACATATTCCGCTTCAGTTGAAGATTTCGCCACAACGCTCTACTTGGAACTCCTCCAGCTCACAGCGCCACCATTTAGAATAAACATGTATCCGGACTGAGACTTCGAATCATCCGGATCTGTATCCCAACTATCATCAACGTAAATCCTTACGACAAGCTCTTGGTCACCTACATATACGAGAAACATTTCCTTAGTTCTTCTCAGATACTTAAGGATATTTTTGATTGCTGTCCAGTGTTCCACTCCTGGATCACTTTGGTACCTGCTGGTCAGACTAACAGCATGGCACACGTCTGGTCTAGTACATAGCATGGCATACATGATAGAGCCTATGGCCGAGGCATAGGGAACTTTGTTCATCTGCTCTCTATCTTCCGCCATGGCTGGACATTGAGTCTTACTCAATGTCTTTCCTTGCAACATTGGTATGAACCCCTTCTTCGAATCATCCATTCTAAACTTCTTCAGAACCTTGTCAAGGTATGTACTCTGTGAAAGCCCTATTAGGTGTTTTGATATATCTCTATAGATTTTAATGCCTAAAATATATGCTGCTTCGCCAAGGTTTTTCATTGAAAAACTCTTATTCAAATAAGCCTTTACACTGTTAAGTAGTTCTATATCATTTCCAATCAACAATATGTTATCCACATATAGTATAAGAAATGCTACATAACTCCCACTCACTTTCTTGTAAATACAGGCCTCTCCATAGGTTTGGACAAATCCAAACCCTTTGATCACTTTATCAAACCAGAGATTCCAACTCCGTGATGCTTGCTTCAGTCCATAAATGGACCTCTGAAGTTTGCATACCTTGTTAACATCCTTAGGATCAACAAAACCTTTAGGCTGTACCATATACAACTCTTCCTTAATATGACCATTAAGGAACGCGGTCTTCACATCCATCTGCCAAATTTCATAATCATGAAATGCAGCAATTGCTAACATAATCCGAACAGATTTTAGCATCGCTATGGGTGAGAAGGTCTCATCGTAGTCAACTCCTTGAATTTGTCAGAAACCCTTTGCGACAAGTCGTGCTTTATACATGGTGACATTTCCGTCAGCGTCTATTTTTCTTTTGAATATCCATTTATTCTCAACGGCCTTTCGGTCTTTCGGCAAGTCCACCAAAGTCCATACTTGGTTTTCATACATGGATTCCATTTCGGATTTCATGGCTCCTAGCCATTTATCGGAGTTAGGGCTCATCATCGCTTCCTCATAGCTCATAGGTTCATCATTTTCCAACAACATGACACTCATGACAGGGTTGTACCAATCGGGGGTGGTACGTTCCCTTGTCGATCTGCGAGGTTCAGTAGCAGCCTTGACCGGAGCATTATGATCTCCATCATTTGCTTCTTCTTTAGGTGGCAATGGCAGTTCCGGAACACATTCCAGTTCTACGCTACTCGGCATCTCAAGAACAGGTTCAATAACCTCGTCAAGCTCTACTTTCCTCCCACTCACTTCTTTCGAGAGAAGCTCCTTCTCTAGAAAGGAACCATTCTTAGCAACAAAAATCTTGCCCTCAGTTCTGTGGTAGAATGTATACCCAATAGTTTCCTTAGGGTATGCTATGAAGACACATTTTTTCGATTTGGGTTCGAGCTTATCAGGTTGAAGTCTTTTCACATAAGCCTCACAACCCCAAACTTTAAGAAACGATAACTTTGGCTTCTTGCCAAACCATACCTCATATGGAGTCGTCTCAATGGATTTTGATGGTGCCCTATTTAAAGTGAATGTGACTGTCTCTAATGCATAACTCCAAAAGGATAGTGGCAGATCGGTAATAGACATCATAGATTGCACCATATCCAATAAAGTACGATTACGACGTTCAGACACACCATTCCGCTGTGGTGTTCCGGGTAGCATGAGCTGTGAAACAATTCCACATGTCTTTAAATGTATGCTAAACTCGTAACTCAAATATTCTCCTCCACGATCCGATCAAAGAAACTTTATTTTCTTGTTATGGTGATTCTCTACTTCACTCTGAAATTCTTTGAACTTTTCAAACGTACCAGACTTGTGTTTCATTAAGTAAATATACCCATATCTACTTAAGTCATCGGTGAAGGTCGAGAAATAACGATATCCACCGCACGCTGCAACACTCATTGGACCGCACACATCAGTATGTATAATTTCCAATAAGTCCATTGCTCTCTCCATTGTGCCGGAGAATGGTGTTCGAGTCATCTTGCCCATGAGGCATGGTTCACATGTATCAAATGATTCGAAATCAAGTGAGTCCAAAAGTCCATCAGAATGGAGTTTCTTCATACGCTTTACACCAATATGACCTAAACGGCAGTGCCACAAATATGTGGAATTATCATCATTCAATCTACTTTGTTTAGCATTAGTGTTATGAACATGTGTATCACTACTATCGAGATTCAACAGAAATAAACCATTCAAATCAGGTGCATGTCCATAAAAGATATCATCCAAATAAATAGAAACACCAAAGTTCTCTTATTTAAATGAATAACCGTTTCGCGATGAACAAGATCCACATATAATGTTCATGCTCAATGCAGGCACCAAATAACAATTATTGAGGTTTAAAACTAATCCTGAAGGTAGACGTAGAGGGAGTGTGCCGACGGCGATGACTTCAACTTTTGATCCGTTTCCAACGCGCATCGTCACGTCGTCCCTTGCCAAGCGTCATCTATTCCGCAGTTCCTGTTTCGATTTACATATGTTAGCAACTGAACCAGTATCAAATACCCAGGCAGTACTACAAGATCTTGTTAGACACACATCAATAACATGTATATCACATATACCTTGTTTGACCCTGCCAGCCTTCTTATTTGCTAGATACTTTGGGCAGTTACGCTTCCAGTGTCCAGTCCCCTTGCAGTAGAAGCACCCAGTATCAGACTTAGGGCCTCTCTTTGACTTCTTCGCAGGAGCAACTGGCTTGCCACCCTTCTTGAAGTTTGTCTCTCTTGCCCTTCTTCTTGAAACTGGTGGTCTTATTGACCATCAACACTTGATGCTCCTTCTTGATTTCCACCTCCGCTATCCTTAACATTGCGAAGAGCTCAGGAAGATTTTTCTCCATCCCTTGCATTTTATAGTTCATCACGAAGCTTTTATAGCTTGGAGGAAGTGGCTGGAGGACACGGTCAATCCCCAACTCATTGGGAATGTGGACACCCAGTTGCCTCAGACGATCACCGTACCCAGACATTTTGAGCACATGTTCGCTGACGGAACTGTTCTCTTCCATTATACAGCTAAAGAACTTGGAGGAGGCTTCATACCTCTCCACCTTGGCTTGAGTCTGAAACATTGCTTTCAGATCAACAATTATCTGATAAGCGTCATGGTGCTCAAAACGCTATTGAAGCTTTGGTCCTATGCCATAAAACATACCGCACTTAACTATCTCATGGTCCTCAGAACGGGCTGTCCAGATGTTCCTCACATCTTCAGCTGCTCCCTCTGCAGGGGCATGGCCTAGCGCTGCATCGAGAACATACAGCTTCTTGGCAGCAGTGAGGATAATCTTCAGATTCATAAACCAATCTGAGAAATTGCTTCCATCGTCTTTCAGCTTGTCTTTCTCTAGGAATGCGTTAAATTCATGGTGGTAGTGGGACGGGCCATTGATCTACAACATATTTGCAAAAAGGTGTTCAGACTATGTTCATGATACTGTGTTCGAGTTAATCTAAATTACACAACGAACTCCCACTAAACTCAACATCTCTCAGGTTGTTTAGTGACACACGATCCAAATCCACTACACCACAATTGATCATCACGTCAGATGATGTAGCTTCAAAGGTGAACATCGCCATGTTTGATCATATCGTCCATATGACTCATGCTTAACCTTTCGGTTCATGTGTTCCGAGGCCATGTCTGTACATGGTAGGCTCGTCAAGTAAACCGTAGTATTTCCGCATGTGTAAATCTGGCTTACACCCGTTGTATGCGAACGTAGAATCTATCACACCCGATCATAACATGATGCCGATGATGCTTCGAAACGACGAACTTTCACAACGGTGCATACTAGGGGAGAACACATCTTGATAATAATGTGAGAGATCACCTTATCATGCTACCGTCGCGATCAAATCTAAGCATAACCATAAGGTGCATAAAAGTCACATGCAATTTAATCTGTGACATGGTATAGCCTTATCTTGTGCCTTTGATCTCCATCTCCAAAGCACCGGCATGATCTCCATCACCACCAGCATGACATCGCCGTATCATGATTGCCTCCACCAACTATTGCAAATACAACTATTGCTACTCTTAGAGATAAAGTAAAGCAATTACATGGCGTTAAAGTGACACACAGGTCATACAATAATAAAGAGACAACCATAAGGCTCCTGCCGGTTGCCGTACTCATCGACATGCAAGTCGTGAAAATTACAAACATGATCATTGCATACATTATCAAAAATCACATCTTGGCTATACCATATCACAAACCCTGCAAAAACAAGTTAGACGTCCTCTACTTTGTTTATGCAATTTTTACGTGGCTTCTATGGGTCAAGAGATAGAACCATTCTAATCTATGCAAAGCCATTACGGTGATATGAGATTTGTTTATTTACTCATCCTTCTTAAAGGCCTTCCATTGCAAATCGCATCTCACCATGGCTACAGAAACAAACACCCGCCAGCCACTTATACAATACAAGTTGCATGTCAATCATGGAACCGACCTCTTGTGCGTGGACGAGTAAAGTTGGTCCGGGCCACTTCAATCCAACCATCCAATAAGATACGAAGTACCACGAGAAGGTAGCAACAAAAATATCAACGCCCACAACACTTGTGTTCTAATCGCACCAACATATACGAATAGATCTAGCCTCTGATACCACTGATGGGTTCGTAGCATAGGAACCAAAAAATTTCCTATGCAAAGAGGCGGAATAAAACCCAGACAAGGAGGAGATCGAATCTCACCCTCGAAGAAAAACCGAGCGTGTTTTGTTGAGGCAGGGGTTGGCGAGGAGATGTATTATCCGATGCGTCGTACGAGCAACGCCTTCGAGGTATCCACACGTACGGCTCGATGAATACTCCACGTTCTTGATCCCGCAAGAGGTGGTGGAGAGGCTCGCGAGATCAATAGCACTACAACAGTGTTGTGGTGGATATGGTGGAGATCCGAGAGGGCTTCGCCTAAGCGTCTGCGGGAGAGGAGGGAGAGGTGGTGCGACAGGGCAAGGGGGCGGCGGCTTGAGGGGAGCAAGGGTGCGGCCAGCCCTAGCCCTGCCCCCTCCTTATATAGGGAGCCAGGGGGCTGCCGCCCCACCCCTAGGGCCGGCCGGCTTGGGTGGCTTAGCGCCCAAGCAAGCCCTAGGGTTAGGGTTTAAGGGGCGCGGCCCCTTTTCCCTTAGCCGCATGGGCCATGTGGGCTAGTGCGGCTGGCCCATGTTGTCCACTGAACCACCACTTGGTCCATGTGGGCCCCATATGCATGCAGGCCTTACTTCTAGACTCCTCTAGAACCTTCTAGAATCTTCTGGTACCCTGCCGGAAAATTACCAAACTTTCCGATGCCTCCGGAAACTACTTTCTATATATGAATCTTATTCTCCGGACTCTTCCGGAACTCCTCGTGATGTCCGGGATCCCATCCGAGACCCCGAATCAATATTCTTTCACACCATTATTTATCTCGAGCCCTAACTACATCGAACATTAAGTGTGTGACCCTGCGGGTTCGAGAACATGTCATATTAATAGCGGGACCAGGATGCCCATATTAATTCCTACATATTCAACGAAGTATTTTATCGGCTGAACCACATTGTCTGGGATTCAATTAATCCATATACGATTCCTTTTGTCTCACGATATTTTACTTGTCCGAGATTTAATCACGATATCTCCATATCTGATTAATCTCATTTCCGACAAGTTCTGTTTACTTGTTCCCATAGGATAGGATCCCTTATGACTAGCTACTTAGTCATATGCTTGCAAGATTTTGGATGCTATGCTATCGAGAGGGCCCAGAGATATCTATCCACTACTTGGACGGACAAATCCCAGTCTTGATTCATGTTACCCAACAACCAACCATCGGAGATATCTGAAAACCACCTTTATAATCACCCAGTTACGAAGCGACGGTTGATGTCATCAAAGTATTCCTCGAGTAGGCGGGAGTAACATAATCTCATGGTCTAAGGAAACTATATTCGACATCTATTAAATTAGGTCTATCCATTATATCATCTCCTATGATACAACTCCGTTTATCAAGTGATTCATTAATCCTTGGTTAGGAAACTTCTAACCAACACTTGATCAGACGAACTAGTTATTAGAGGCTTTCTAGGGACTCCTTTCTGTTTATATTCCACACATGTATTTGTTTCCGATTAATACAATTATAGCATGGATAATAAACCTTTATTATGAACGGGAAATATGATATTAATAATCTTTATTATTGCCTCTTGGGCATATCTCCAACAAATTAAACACACGATAATTCTCACAAAACTCATTGTAGGTAGACGTTAGTTGGAGATCATTCTTTCGTGGATCAAATAGGATGAGAATTGCGTAGGCCTACAAAAGCACACCTTAAAGTTCGTATTCCACATCTATGGACACTTCATGCTGTCACTATCCGCATCCAAAGATAGTATTAACAAAGACCACAACCTATCTCTTGAATAGTCTCTTTCTAATACATCCATGGCACGCGTGCTGTCACTGTCGCACCATGGAGATTATACTAAACACAAGCATGAAGAAACCTCATGATTTATTCAACCCAACAATAATAAAGAACAAACTCATGATGAAGATCCCTCCAATCTTGATGCATAGAGTCACACATGGCACCCTCACTGTCACCGTGGTACCGTGATCACAACGGTGACTCCGCAAATTATACTAGATAACACCACTTGAGCAACATCATTTTCATTACATAATCATGCATTCAACTATATCAACAAAGCTCATGATCATAATGAAGATCACATCATGGGAGAGAGAGATACCACATAACTACTTGTACAAGCCTCAGCCCCGACGAGGGACTACTCCCTCCTCATCGTGGGAAGCAGCGGTGTCGATGAAGATGGCTTCCGGAGGTCGATCCCTATCCCGGCAGGGTGCCGAAACAGGAACAATCTGACACCCGAAACTTGTGGCGATGGCGGCGGAGCTCTGTTGCGTTTCTGGGAAAATCCTTCCGGGGTTAGGGTTTTTTCATCGCGAGCAATTTATAGTCCAAAGGGCGTCGCCGGGAGGTGCCCGAGGGCAAGGGCGGCCTCCAGCCGCGGCCCCCAGTAAATCAGGTCAAGAGAGCGCCTCATACCTCAGATTGGACTGTTCTTGGGCTTAAAAGAAAGCTATGGAAATTCCCCACAACTTTGTTCTTGCGCCTTATTTTCCATTTGACGTCGTTTTCAGTGCTAAAACTGAGAATCTCTAAAAACTGTCAGGTGGACAGATTTCAGGAAAGTCAGAGTCCACCTCCAACAAGTCTCATTTTGCGTTTTTATCAATTTCCAAGTGATACCTACACATCAAAGTGTAAAACAATAATATTTTGCACTTTTGCAACTATTAATATGTTAATCCAAATAAATCATAAAATTTATATAAAAACAAGTGGCAATGATGTAAAACATGCATGGAACAATAAAAAATTACCGATACGTTTGACACGTATCAGCATCCCCAAGCTTAACTCATACTCGTCCTCGAGTAGGTAAGTGATAAAAGAATAATTTTTTATGATACATGCAACCAACATAATATTAATCAAGATAGTAATGTAAAGCTCATGATATGAATGAAGTGATCCAAAACAATTGTCTATATTTGATAACAAGCAAATAATGAGTAACCAAGTTGCATCATCTAAGCAAAAACTTTTCATGAATAGTACTTTATAGACATGAAAGCATAAAGATTGACATAAATGAAAGTTCTCAAAGTAATATTTTCTTGTCAAAAGTATTTGAAGTCAACACAAAGAAAGATGCAAGTTTCAAAAGTATTTGAAGTCAACACGTCGTTCGGCCTTATCCACGATGGTTTACGCGACGAAAAAAAAGTCCCTTATCGACTGTCAAAAACGATTCTGCGATGTTTTATGTGCACATGGAAATGTCGAGGCCACCCGTGACATTCAGACAAATGTCGCGAGCGGCTCGACCGTTTGGCCCAAGGCCCAATAAGCCGCAACATTTTTCTTTCATCACTCATGATTGCCACGTGGAAAACGGTGCCTTGACGGTAGTTAACGCCGTCTGCTGACGTCATTTACCGCGCCCAACATGTCATCATGGTCGTGACGTTTTTTTCTGTCGTGCGGAGATACTGTTACGGCCACTGTTATGACAACACGATGTGACATGTGGACCAACCATAAGGAGCCACGTTGCCCCCTATCTGTGACAAATTTTGTACGTCAGGGGCTAGGTAGTTTTCATCGCTGCGAATCGCTGTGAGGTACGGATGCGTGGACTATCCACGCGATGCCACGCGGCGACTATCCGTGACGTTTCTGTTCGTCACGGGAATTGGTGACGACGTTAAAGTGGACGAGTCGTTTATAATTTCGTCGCCATACAACCTAATCAAATAGTGACACGTGGTGCACCCATATGATGCCACGTGCCTAACTTATCTGGGACGGATTTTTCAATGTCATGACGTTTGTTTTTTCGTGGCAGATTGATGCTAACGTCATCATTCGATTTCTATATCTCTGTGTTCCGTACGCGTGAGATACATAAATTCATCAAGATTTCACAGCAAAGCAACCTTAAAATAGGCGTAAAATACAGAAATTCATCAAGTTTTAAGAACTCATACATAACTTCAGTTTTCAGCAAACAACAGGCCATAGCCTCACAGTTTTCAGACTCATAGTTTCATTTACCAATATATTGGTCAGCCAACAACTAAAGTAGGGCAGCCCCTTATTCTTGCGTCTTCTTTAGCTCTTCTTCTTGCTTTCGCATTTCTTGCATTTCAACTAAAAACTTGAGCCTCACTTGCTCAGATTCTTCTTTCGCTAACTTCAATTCAGCAATTGTACTGCGCAGATTCGCATTCCCAGCTTGCTCAGAAAGAAGTTCGGCTTCAAGTTTAGACTTCGAAAGAATTGGTTCCACACAGGTTTTCTTCGAGAAAGTATGCTTTCTACTATCCGGCATGACAACTCCAGTAACATCGCTATCATCATCTGAAGCAGATGGCAACATCCTTTTCTTGTTTGCGTATCAAGCATGCAAAGAACATAGATGTAAATAGCAGATTACAAGCATGCACACATAATAGATGAAAACAGGCAGATGACAATCCATTAAGTGTGTGTAATGAATTAGCAGATGACAATGCATTAAGCGTGTGTGTAATGAATTAGCAGATGACAAGCATACACTCCCTCCGTATCATAATGTAAGATGTTTTAGATTTTCTCATGCAAACAAGACACATATGTATGTAGACACGAGATGAGGAAATAACCTGCAGCTTATTGTCCTCACTAGCTGCTGATTGACATGACACATCTGCTTCACTGGTATCCGATTCCCCTTCAGGATCATAATCAGATCCAGAGTCAGAGTCTTCCTTCTTGATCTTTTTGGGGAAGAATACAGTCGGAGATGCAATAAGACTTGCTAAAGACTTTAAACTCAATTCTTGCAGACGTGCATTTTTTCTCATGATAGTTTTGAGCCGCTCTTCTTCAATGGGCTTTAGTGGTGATCCTAACATGAATAAACAACTCAAAGTAAGCTACAAATATAACACTTGCTAAAACCATAGGAACACAAAGCTCGATAATAAGAAAACATCAATCAAACAGGCAACAAACATAGATAAATTAATTGCATCACAAATAAGCAGTATAATAAGGAAGCATCAACCATACAATCAAATAGGCAAAAGTCACAAGAGATTAAATGCACCAAACATAAGCAAGATTAAAAAAAGCATCAATCATACAATTAAACAGGCAAACAAGAAGGGCAGATTGATTGCATCAAACATTAGAATAATAATTAGGAAGCGTCAATCAAACGATTAAGCAGGCAAACAATGCAGACAGATTAATTGCATCAAACATAATAAAAATAATAAATAAGCATCTATCATACAATTAACAGGCAAACTTTAGACAGATAAACTGCATCAAACATTGGCAGACTAATTAGGAAGCATCAATTAGACAATTTAGACAGATTAATTGCATTAACATAAGCAGGATAATAGAGAAGCATCAAGCATTCAATTAAACGGGAAAACTATGTAGAGAGTAACTGCATCGAACTGCCGAAAACAATGATTTTGAGAGAATAATTGCCTACGGCTTTAGGGCCATCTTTCTCACTGCGTTCCTTCTCGCCTTCAATCTTTACTCGTGGCATTGAGGTTGCAGACCTTGATGGCGAAGTTGCGGCGAGGTTGGAGATGAGGTGGCAGATCTGGACGTACGCCGAGGTTGGTGACGAGGTGGCACAGACCGGCGAGGTGGACAGAGGTGGAGAACCAAAATCTAGGCCTACTTGTCACATGATTCTCTCTCTTTCGCTCGAAAAATGGGGGGGGGGGGGGTTATTGACTTAGAGCTCGAAACTCACCCTTCGGGCGAATCGGAGGGATTCTTGTGAAGATTATTGGTTTCCCAGGTTCATATATATGGCCTACGCTAACACAACCAAGAAAAAATGTCCACTGGTCCCATTTCTACGTCGGTCGAACGGACAGATGGGAAGTTTGACCTTTTCCACCAGGGTTCGGGTTTCGCCGAAGCGGGGCTCTGGAGCATCGAAATCCCACAAAAACCTAGTTGGTGCAATACCATATGTATACAAGCGTGGTGTGAGGTTGGGACGGCCGAGAACCTACTCCGAAGTTTGGGCGGCTTCATCGGCATCACACCCTCCCTAGTAAGTTTATCGACTTATTAGAGCTCGAAACATACCCTTCGGGCGAATCGGTGGGAATCTTGTGAAGATTTTTGGTTTCCCATGTTCATATATATGGCCTACCCTAACACAACCAAGCAAAAGTGTACACTAGTTCCCTTTCTACGTCGGTCGAATGGACAGATGGGAAGTTTGACCTTTTCCACCAGGGTTCGGGTTCCGCCGAAGCGGGGCTCTGGAGCATCGGAATCCCACAAAAACCTAGTTGGTGCAATACCTTATGTATACAAGTGTGGTGTGAGGTTGGGAGGGCCGAGATCCCACTCCGTAGTGTGGGCGTCTTCATCGGCATCACTTCCTCCCTAGTAAGTTTATCGACTTATTAGAGCTCGAAACACACCCTTCGGGCGAATCGGTGGGAATCTCGTGAAGATTTTTTGTTTACCATGTTCATATATATGGCCTATCCTAACACAACCAAGCAAAAGTTGTCCACTAGTCTCCTTTCTATGTCGGTCTATCAGACAGACGGGAAGTTTGATCTTTTCCACCAGGGTTCAGGTTTCGCCGAAGCGGGGCTCTGGAGCATCGGAATCCCACAAAATCCTAGTTGGTACAATACCATATGTATACAAGTGTGGTGTGAGGCTGAGAGGGCCGAGAACCTACTCCGGAGTGTGGGCGGCTTCATCGGCATCACTTCCTCCCTAGTAAGTTTATCGACTTATTAGAGCTCGAAGCACACCCTTCAGGCGAATCGGTGGGAATCTTGTGAAGATTTTTGGTTTCCCATGTTAATATATATGGCCTAACCTAACACAACCAAGCAAAAGTGTCCACTGGTCCCCTTTCTATGTCGGTCAAATGGTCAGACGGGAAGTTTGATGTTTTCCACCAGGGTTCGGGTTTCGCCAAAGCGGGGCTCTGGAGCATCGGAATCCCACAAAAACCTAGTTGGTGGAATACAATATATACAAGTGTGGTGTGAGGTTGGGAGGTCCAAGATCCTACTCTGGAGTGTGGGTGGCTTCATCGGCATCACTCCCTCCCTAGTAAGTTTATCGACTTATTAGAGCTTGAAACACACCCTTCGGGCGAATCGGTGGGAATCTTGTAAAGATTTTTTGTTTCCCATGTTCATATATATGGCATACCCTAACACAACCAAGCCAAAGTTTTCCACTGGTCTCCTTTCTATGTCGGTCGAACAGACAGACGGGAAGTTTGACCTTTTCCACCAGGGTTCGGGTTTCGCCGAAGCGGGGCTCTGGAGCATCGGAATCCCACAAAAACCTAGTTGGTGCAATACCATATCTATACAAGTGCGGTGTTAGGTTGAGAGGGCCGAGAACCTACTCCGGAGTGTGGGTGGCTTCATCGGCATCACTTCCTCCCTAGTAAGTTTATCGACTTATTAGAGCTCGAAGCACACCCATCGGGCGAATCAGTGGGAATCTTGTGAAGAATTTTGGTTTCCCATGTTCATATATATGTCCTACCCTAACACAACGAAGAAAAAGTTTCCACTGGTCCCCTTTCTACGTCGGTCGAACGGTCAGACGGGAAGTTTGATATTTTCCACCAGGGTTCGGGTTTCGCCGAAGCGGGGCTCTGTAGCATCGGAATCCCATAAAAACCTAGTTGGTGCAATACCATATGTATAAAAGCATGATGTGAGGTTGGGAGGGCCAAGATCTTACTCCGGAGTGTGGGCGGCTTCATTGGCATCACTTCCTCCCTAGTAAGTTTATCGACTTATTAGAGCTCGTAACACATCCTTCGGGTGAATCGGTGGGAATCTCGTGAAGATTTTTTGTTTACCATGTTCATACAAATGGAATACCCTAACACAACCAAGCAAAAGTTTTCCACTGGTCCCCTTTCTACGTCGGTCGAACGAACAGACGGGAAGTTTGACCTTTCCACCAGGGTTCGGGTTTCACCGAAGAGGGGCTCTGGAGTATCGGAATCCCACAAAAACCTAGTTGGTGCAATACCATATGTATACAAGTGTGGTGTGAGGTTCAGAGGACCAAGATCCTACTCCGCAGTGTGGGCGGCTTCATCAGCATCACTTCCTCCCTAGTAAGTTTATCGACTTATTAGAGCTCGAAACACACCCTTCGGGCGAATCGGTGGGAATCTTGTGAAGATTTTTGGTTTCGCATGTTCATATATATGGCCTACCCTAACACAACCAAGAAAAAGTTGTCCACTAGTCCCCTTTCTACGTTGGTTGAACGGACAGATGGGAAGTTTGACCTTTTCCACCAAGGTTCGGGTTTCGCCGAAGCGGGGCTCTGGAGCATCGGAATCCCACAAAAACCTAGTTGGTGCAATACCATATGTATACAAGTGTGGTGTAAGGTTGAGAGGGCCGAGATCCTACTCCGGAGTATGGGCAGCTTCATCGGCATCACTTCCTAGCTAGTAAGTTTATCGACTTATTAGAGCTCGAAGCACACCCTTCGGGAGAATCGGTGGTAATCTTGTGAAGATTTTTTGTTTCCCATGTTCATATATATGGCCTACCCTAACACAACCAAGCAAAAGTGTCCACTGGTCCCCTTTCTACGTCGGTAGAATGGACAGACGGGAAGTTTGACCTTTTCCACCAGGGTTCGGGTTCCGCCGAAGCGGGGCTCTGGAGCATCGGAATCCCACAAAAACCTAGTTGGTGCAATACCATATGTATACAAGTGTGGTGTGAGGTTGAGAGGGCCGAGATCCTACTCCGCAGTGTGGGCGGCTTCATCGGTATCACTTCCTCCCTAGTTAGTTTATCGACTTATCAGAGCTCGAAACACACCGTACCCTTCGGGCGAATCGGTGGGAATCTCGTGAATTTTTTTTGTTTCCCTTGTTCATATATATGGTCTACCCTAACACAACCAAGTAAAAGTGTCCACCGGTCCCCTTTCTATGTCGGTCGAATAGACAGATGGGAAGTTTGACCTTTTCCACCAGGGTTTGGGTTTCGCTGAAGCGGGGCTCTAGAGCATCGGAATCTCACAAAAACCTAGTTGGTGTAATACCATATGTATAAAAGCATGATGTGAGGTTTGGAGGGCCAAGATCTTACTCCGGAGTGTGGGCGGCTTCATCGGCATCACTTCCTCCCTAGTAAGTTTATCGACTTATTAGAGCTCGTAACACATCCTTCGGGTGAATCGGTGGGAATCTCGTGAAGAATTTTTGTTTACCATGTTCATACAAATGGAATACCCTAACACAACCAAGCAAAAGTTTTCCACTGGTCCCCTTTCTACGTCGGTCGAACGAACAGACGGGAAGTTTGACCTTTTCCACCAGGGTTCGGGTTTCACCGAAGAGGGGCTCTGGAGTATCGGAATCCCACAAAAACCTAGTTGGTGCAATACCATATGTATACAAGTGTGGTATGAGGTTCAGAGGGCCAAGATCCTACTCCGCAGTGTGGGCGGCTTCATCAGCATCACTTCCTCCCCAGTAAGTTTATCGACTTATTAGAGCTCGAAACACACCCTTCGGGCGAATCGGTGGGAATCTTGTGAAGATTTTTGGTTTCCCATGTTCATATATATGGCCTACCCTAACACAACCAAGCAAAAGTGTCCACTGGTTCCCGTTCTACGTCGGTCGAACGGACAGACGGGAAGTTTGACCTTTTCCACCAGGGTTCGGGTTCCGCCGAAGCGGGGCTCTGGAGCATCGGAATCCCACAAAAACCTAGTTGGTGCAATACCATATGTATACAAGTGTGGTGTGAGGTTGAGAGGGCCGAGATCCTACTCCGCAGTGTGGGCGGCTTCATCGGTATCACTTCCTCCCTAGTTAGTTTATCGACTTATCAAAGCTCGAAACACACCGTACCCTTCGGGCGAATCGGTGGGAATCTCGTGATATTTTTTTGTTTCCCTTGTTCATATATTTGGTCTACCCTAACACAACCAAGTAAAAGTGTCCGCCGGTCCCCTTTCTATGTCGGTCGAATAGACAGATGGGAAGTTTGACCTTTTCCACCAGGGTTTGGGTTTCGCTGAAGCGGGGCTCTGGAGCATCGGAATCCCACAAAAACCTAGTTGGTGTATTACCATATGTATACAAGTGTGGTGTGAGGTTGAGAGGGCCGAGATCCTACTCCGCAGTGTGGGCGGCTTCATAGGCATCACTTCCTCCCTAGTAACTTTATCGACTTATTAGAGCTCGAAACACAGCGTACCCTTCGGGCGAATCGCTGGGAATCTCGTGAAGATTTTTTATTTCCCATGTTCATATATATGGCCTACCCTAACACAACCAAGCAAAAATGTCCAATGGTCCCCTTTCTACGTCGGTCAAACGGGTAGACGGGAAGTTTGACGTCCCCGAAATGACTGTAATTAAACACGGATCCCGCTTGTCCTCCCAGAAACTGGACTCGATCACACTGTGGCTGCGTACACACATACACGTACAATTAATACGGTGTCCGCTTTTCTACACATACACGTAGACGAGATCGACGATTGAGATTTGCTGAGTTTGTCAAATATTTAGAGTCACTGATAGGTGGTCCCGACAGGTGGTGGGCCCCATTGGGCAGTGACTAAAAGTCACATCATTTTCTGTTTGACAAAATCCGCCGACTCGTGCGAGACTTGCATGCGCACACGTCAGCAGGACCTCGAAACGGCACTCGGACGACGACTACATGTTTAACTATTAGAATGTTGTGTTCGTGTTCCATGTTCCACTTTGTTTGGTAAACAATCCGAGCACTTTTATGAACTGTGTTTGGTTAGGCTTTGGCTTTGGCTTTTGGCTTTGGCTTATAAGCCGAAAAAGCACCTAAATAGGTGCTTTTGGCTTTTGGCTTTTAACTTATGTTTTACTATGGTATAAGCCAAAAGCCAAAAGCACCTATTTAGGTGCTTTTTCGGCTTATAAGCCAAAGCCAAAAGCCAAAGCCAAAGCCTAACCAAACACCCCCGTAGTGGTGTGTAAACAAACATGCACGGCAGTACACCACTTTGTTCGCACACTGATACGTGTCAAACGTATCTATAATTTTGTGATCCATGCTAATTTTGTGATGTTGTAACATGTTTCTATTATCATAGCACATCATTTTTATGCATTTTGTTGGACTAACCTATTGACAAGATGCCCAGTGCCAGTTCCCTGTTTTTATTGCAGAAAGTTACTTCTAAAAATATTCTCGGAATGGGACGAAAATTTACGAAGATTTTTTATTCAAGAAATGAGGACTGGAGCCAGAAGGGCAACTCTAGGGGACCCACACAGGCCAGGAGTGGCCCCCTGCCACGGCCCCCCTTGGCCCGCGTGTGGGACCCGCCCATGCCCTGTGGGGCACCCCTCGGTCGCCTCCGACGCCTATGAAATCATCCCCGATGCAAAAACCCTAACGCCCGAAGGATTTTCCCAAATATGATACAGAGCTCCGCCGCCATCGCCGACTAGTTTCGGGGGTCAGATTGCCTGTTCCGGCACCCTGCCGGGACGGGGATTGGCCCCCGGAGCCATCTTCACTGCCACCGCTGCCTCCGGGATGAGTTGTGAGTAGTTCCCCCGTGGACTAAGGGTTTGTAGAAGTAACTAGATGGTACTCTGTCCCCCTTGTTGTTCAATACCATGTTCTCGTGAGCTGCCCTACATCATCGAGATCAATCCGATGTAATATGCGTTGTGTTTGTTGGGATCCGATGGACTGGCACGTTATGATCAGATTATTTATGTTTATGAATTGTTGTTGCTGCAATGTTGTTATGCTTAATACTTGTCACTAGTGCACAAGTGGCATGATCTTAGATTTAGGCACGTTATGTTTGCATGAATATAATTGATGCTTAGATCATATCTACAAGTTGTATGCACCTGTTATTAGTCCGGAACCGGAGACCTCGAGTGACAGAAACGGGGACATCAATGGGAATGGTTAGTAACTTGAGGATTACATGTTTTCATTGTGTGTTAATGCTTTGCTCCGGTGTTCTATTAAAAGGAACACCTTAATTGTCATTAGTTCCTTAAATGGCCCGGCTGAAACCGGATGACAGGACAAAAGATGTCGTGCAAGTTCTTATTGCAAGCACGTACGGCTAAATTAGGAATACATGCGTACATATGATTGATAAATTGAATGCTTTGTTATAATTAATTAATTGATTAATTAGTGTAATTCTGTCAATTGCCCAACTGTAATTTGTTCACCCAATGCATGATTATTTTCTTAGCAGAGCCGCCACTAGTGAAGCTATCAAACCCCGGTCCATATTCATCCATCAACTACGGCATCAACTATTTTCTGCGCCATTGGCTCCGTTGTTACTATTGCTGTTGCTACTTAGCTATTAATATTGTTCTCAAATCATTGTTGCTTTCACCTCTCTCGTGTTACTTGTGCTTCTCCAGGTGTGGCTAAATTGACAACTGAGATGCGAAGATCTCTAAGTATTCTTTGGCTCCCCTTGAGTCGAATCAATAAATTGGGTTATACTACTCGCGAAGACTGTTGCGATCCCCTACACTTGTGGGTTATCACACACACCAGAGTACAAATAAAAACACTTGTGATTCAATGGCTAAAAACACTAACAAATTAACTAGAGTTCCCTTCCTCTTCTTGCGCAAGGGGAGGAGCTTGTCTAGTCATGATGGACCTAGACTATCCTTCTTGGTTTGGACCCTACAGTATAGCTCGTAGCTCAAATACCTGTCCACTGCTACATAATCGATGCTTGTTGGACAAAGGGTCTTCCGATCCCAACACTTATGAAGGCTTGTTGGAAAGTTCTCCTTCATGTCCTGGTAGGAAATGTCGATGAGCTCCCCCGCTAGAGTAGCCATTCCAATTTTGTCTTCATGTCCCCTGAATTCCAATTGGATGTCCAAATGGTTCTGTGGCAGACTGAAGCCCGACTCCATAAGAGCTCTCCTGTCGCCCGTCGTGTCCACGCTTGCAAATGTGATCTCCTTGGTTGAAAAGAATTTTTGCAGCAAATGGCGTCCATGATTTTTCTGCGACGTCCTGCACCAGTGGTACAGGAGGACGTGCTTGCGCATGGCGATTTGCACGAGCGTGACGGCACGGTGGTCGGGGGTGTACTCCAGGTCAAGGCCCATGATCTTGTACTTCGCACTCTCAGACTATTCCTTGTAAATACCGAGGACATGCTCCAAGGTATGCTTGTCGTTGGTGTGCACTACCTCCAGCATGGTACGGCGATGGGTAGGGACCTTGTATGTCTTCGTTGTTTGTTGGCCATCGTCCATGGCAAGTGTTCGCGGCGGCAGGGGAAGTGGGATCGATGGGAGATGAGGAGCTTTTTTTTTTGAGAAGGAGATGAGGAGCTGAATGAGTGGGATTCGGGGGAAAATGGCAATATATGGCCTCTGAAAATGCACTGATCGAGTGGAACGAAGGTGTGTGAACGTAGGCAAGGAAGATGAACGAGCGGGAACTGATTACGGGAGAGTGTAAATAACTGTGATTAAACACGGATCCCGCTTTACCTCCCCGAAACTGGACTCGATCACACCATGGCTGCGTACACACATATACGTACAATTAAAATGGTGTCCGCTTTTCTACAAATACACGTAGAAGAGAGCGACGATTGAGATTGGCTGAATTTGTCGAATATTTAAAGTCACTGATAGGTGGTCCCGACATGTGGTGGGACCCATTGGGCAATGACTAAAAGTCACATCACTTTCTGTTTGACAAAATCCGCCGACTTGTGGGAGACATGCATGCGCACACGTCAGCGGGACCTCGAAACGGCACTCGATATAAATCCCCCCCTTTGCCTGCATCACCTGCCTCCCCATCCATTCTACCCCAAATCTAGCTAAAACCCACTCTGTTCCGGCCGCATCGCCTCCCTCTCCTTTAATTTCTCTCCCAACCGTCGAGCACACAAAGGCGGTTAACGAGGAATGGCAGATCCAATGCAGGAGAAGAATGCCGTCGCGGCATTTGATGTCGTCGCCCCAGGTGCTGCCAGCAATGGCGGTGGCGGTTGGAGTCCACCTCCTGATCCGATGCAGGAGAAGACCGCAGTCGCCGTAGGAGCGGCCGGCCATGGTGGTGGTGGTTGGAGTCCATGGCCTGATCTGATGCAGGATAAGACCGCGGTCGCCGCAGGAGCGGCCGGCCATGGCGGTTTGAGTGCATCACCTTCTCCGGCTGCGACATCTTATGTCATCGCCGTAGGTGCTGCCGACAATGGCGGTGGCGGTTCGAGTCCATCGCCTGATTCGAGTCCATCGCCTGATCCGATGCAGGCGTTCCCGGTGTTGTCGGACCTGGGGGACCCCTACGAGGACTTCCCGGCGTTTGAGGAGGTCGTCTCCGACGAGTACCCTGAGGCGCTTCCCTAAACCAATCTATCTAGGGTTTGTGCATGCAAGTTACGAATTCTTGGATTTGTAGCTGCATTTGTATTTAGATATTCCAGGGTTTATACATGCAAGTTTGGGATTCTTGGATTTGTAGTACTATGTTCATTTTGTCTAGTTATTTTTTGCCACGCAGACACATTGGACACATTATGAATTTTAGGGTTTATACATGCAAGTTAGTGATTCTAGGATTTGATTCTAGATGATATATATGGTTCAGTACCAATTCTTTCTAAAAAAGAAAAATATCATATAATTTTTCATTGAACACATTTCGTGAACCTGATCTTTGCCTCAGTTATGATTCATTCCCTTAATCTTTGCCTTAGTAAATTAGCACAATTGGTTTTATGCTAATTTCACTGTGATTAAACGTGATTTTATGATTTTTTCGCTAACTAGAGTGCGGTGCTAACTTTTGTTTTATTGCTAATTTTCAAGAAGAGGATGCTGATGTCCAGATGGAAAAGGAGTCAAGGGATGCGAAGAGCAGACATGTCCTGAGGGATTTGCAGGCTGGGAAGATTCGGTACCTTCATGGCGGCAAATTGACCTGCCCTTTCTGCATTAGACGTATAGCCTCCGACCGCACCAGCATGATCCAGCATGCCGTCAGCATTGGACCTGGCTCGGAACAACGCCGTCAGGCCCATGCTATGGCTAAGGACACTGCATACATCGTGTTTCAGAAGAAGCTGCTTGCGAGGGATATCTGCTTAGGCCTCGACCAGCCTCCTCCGAAGAAGGCCAACAAGGATAAGGGCAGGAAGGGCAGGAGGCGGTGATTGATGTTGCTGCTGCTGAATGTTGCAATAGTGTTTGTATTATATGTTGCTTTTGCTACTATAAGAACTTAATTATTATCATCGAAGAATTCCCTGTGTGCGTATTGGTATGTAAGAACTTGCTTCATCCGATCATGTTTTCAGGCATTGCCTTAGTTTGCGCTTATTTTATGTTGGTATTAGGGCATGTACAATGGTTAAATCATAGTGTTGCCACGTAGGATAATTGCTGAGGTGGAGGAGAGAGAAATGAAAAAAAGAGTCATGTCTTATCTTAGCTAAGAGATCATCTCTTAGCATAATTTGTCTCAACACAAATTTAGGGATATCGGGTTATTATAGACGAGACAAAAAAATTGCCATTGTACATCATGTTTTACTGTCATATCTAAATTATGTAACGAGTCTAAGATAAAACCATCTTATCAACCATTCTACATGCCCGTAAAGAATACAGTCCTTGTCCAATTAGCAAAGATTGTCCTTACAAAATCCTTTTATTTTATTAGCCAGCCAAGCCAGGGCCAACATGCCACAACATCTGCGCGCCAAGTGAATTGAAACTAAGACATCTGCGCGCCTAATTTTGACCGCACTCGCGCCAAATCTCCACCGGACTATACCTCCACTTCGCCCTATCAGCTACTCCTCACCACTCGTTGCTCACAAAGAAAAAGCCACTCCCCTGAAACCGACCACTCTGCCCAAGTACCTCCTTCACACGCCCACTCAGCTACTCCCCCATGGCGGATGCCACGGCAGCGCGCTCCATCCCCTCTCCTCAGCGACCTCCTCAACCAGTGACTAGTAAGTGCTGGTTTCCTCCCTTCCCCATCCTGAACCAAACGATGCGATCTAGGTTAGATGATGGCAGATCTAGGTAAGATTCCGGCGGATGTAAGTTAGATTTCGGCAGATGTAGGGAGCCATTGATGTTTTTAGGTCCCCACAGGCCATGGATTTAGATCACGCTACCGTCACAGGTCCCTGGGAGATTGCTTCCCCCAGCCAGATGGAGATCCACCTCAACAATGTCTCGGAGCTTGCAATGTCCCTTCTTCAGTCAATCAAGGTAAATAGCATAGAAATTAGTATCTCCTTCGTCTTCTTAGCTACTTCTGCAGCATGTGGCCTGACGAAATTCATAACTGGATGCAGCCGCCAGTTGAGATGCTGGAGTCGTTCGGTGACATGCTGGCTGATGAAGTTGAAAAAAGAACGAAGGCTTCCCAGGACCGTTTGTACGTTCAGACCGCAACTCGGGAGGATCTCATGAGTGAGTTCCGTAGCCTCCAATCGCGACAGGCATCAGAGAGGGAAGGCCTGAGGCTTGTCAAGGAAGAGGCGATGAGGTTGATGAAGGAGAGGGATACAGCCTTGGCCGAACTGGCGAGGGTGAAGAAAGCTAAGTCTGCAGTCGAGTTGGAACTGAGGGAAGAGAAGAGAGGCTTCAGGATCATGAACAGTTTGGTTAGCAAGATTGGTTCTGAGCTGGATAGTCTGAAGAAAGCTCTGAATGAAGCCGAACTGGAGCGCCACATGCTCCAGAGGAAAAAACTCAAGAGAGTTCTTAGCGATGTGCACCCTCCTAGAGTCAAGAGAGCTAATAGAGGAAAGATCACTCCTAGAGGTGACAGTTCTAACCAAATGTTTTATTACTCTCTTAGTCTCTTATGAGCCTACAGATTAGCCTTGATTAATTTATTTCCTGCATTCTAGGTCCTTTCATCAAGGGGAATGAAGACTATGACAACCACTATTTTTTCTGCAAATGAGGTGCAAATGACTCAAGACCAAGTCGTGCATCTCCGAAGCCAAGTTGCAGGACACAAGCCATCTATACCGTACTACATCTATAGGATGACAAAGTCCAATGTCATCCCTAGGAAGGCCAAGATGGTAAACAATGGAGTCTTTTTACTCTTTTTATGTACATTGATACTAGTCAGCAACTAACTTTATATTTCTCCTCCAGTACTTTTCAGTTAAGTTCAGCCGGTATACACCGATGGATGAACTTCCTATCATATGCATGGATAATGCTGATGCTCAGAATGTTAAGTTCTTCGAGGTCAAGCAAGAAGATGCCGAGATGAGAACCAACTTGGGAAAGGTTGTCAAGTTAGGTGGACTCACGGAGGGTGCTATGTTTTTCTTCACCTTCTATGACGGAATAGATGGCTTTATTTGTTGTGTTGTTTGCCCCAACTGAGGTAAACTACATTGTTCTTTAATTAGATTGTGTCAACCTGCTATATGCCTTTTACATTACAATTAGTTTGCATTGTTGCATCTCCCCATGATTAATATCTGTTGGAGCTATCTGTGTCGATGGGATGCTCAGCATTTACCTGTGCAACGTTAAGTGCAAAGGGATCATCATACAATACCTAGTAGTGTTTACACGAACATTTCTTGCGCATGCTCCCAGCTGGTCTTGTGTGATGATTCTTTTGTATTGTCTTTGCAAGATGAGGCTTATTGTGGCACTATTTTAGTGCAAAGGGGTGATTTCATTGTACCTTGTGCATTGTACATGCACACACATTGCTTGTGCATATTTCTTGGTAGTGTGGAATCATTTCACATATCTGCTTCTTTTTTCGTGCCTTGTAGTCATGACATGCTAAACATGCATAACGTTTTTTTGTAGGGTTTGCGAACCTGTGGATGTGGCTTCGGAATGGATGCTTCGCATAGGAAAAGTTCAGTTAACCCTATATTCGTTTGATGGTGCTATGAACCTGTTGTAATGCTGCTGTGAACCTGTTGTGATGATGGTGTTGAGCCTTTTGTGATGCTGATTTGAACTTACGTTAATTTTAGTTATTAAATCTCCTATTCGGTTGCCACATATGATTTAGAGTTAATCCATGGGCGGTCCCTAAAACCACAAGTGATACACCTGTTACAAAAACCACAAGTGATACAACATAGAAATCTACTTACGAACTGATTATGCATAATTTAGATTGTACTGAAACCATAGGTGATACAACATAGAAATCTACTTATGAACTGCTACACACAATATGATTGCAATAACTACAAAAATTAAACTGATCAAAGTCACCAAGCATAATCAGCTCATCCATATTTTTCAGACACTGATCCATCTTCTTCAGTGACTTCTCGCTCTTTAGTCCATTTTCTTCCCTCTGTTCTGCTTTAGTTCCAATGTCACCAGCCGCAGCAACAATGCCACTAGGTGAAGAATAGACAGTTCCATCTACACTACCAACGCCTCCAGCTGAAGAATAGACAGTTCCGATGCCAAAAGCCGGAGCAACAATGTACCCATTCGCGACAAGAAAATCCAAATAAGTATCATCCCCATCTTCCCGAGAGTAATGCTTGCAATGATTCGGTGGTCTCTATGGCAGAAGATAAGCATTTCAAAATTAGTCTTCGGGATTGAAATCCAAATCAAAGCAAACATTAAAACTTACATCGTGATTAGGACACTTGTAGTACACACATCCTGGATTGGCTTCTGATCTGGAAACACGATGAACCGTGCGGCGAGTTTGACAACACGGGCAATGCACCAACGGCAGCAGCGTCCCGAGCGGTGGACTCGGCGGATGGGAGGCTAGTGCCGAGGGTGCCTGCTGCGAGGAGGATTCCTCGTTCTTCATCCGCTTCCCAGCTGAGGAGCTCAAAGAGTGTGACATGGCGACGGCCTCGCAAGAGAGATGGGAGAGATAGATGGGGGAGCAGACCTTGGGACTGGGGAATATGAAGGCCCATAGTTTGTAAGGCTTCAGTTGCGAAATGTACCTGGGCAACGGTTCAACAGGCTTTTTCCTCAAAAAAAAAGCTCCCCAGGCTAAATTAATGCAGCGGCTCCCTTGGCGGACACAGAAACTGTCCCCACACACAGTTCACCACCCACCTCTTGATGGTGTGATGGAAAGAGTTGGGTGGTGCCCCAAGCGAAGGCGGAGATGCAGCTAGCAGCAGTTTTCCCTCGATACCAAACCGAATTTTATCGAACAAGTAGGACCTTGAAATCAACAACGAGGTGAATGTTGAAAATCTCTGGCGCTTAATCTTCAACATACGTGGACCTGCACACACTCAACCAAAATACTTTGCTCCCAACGGCGGAAAGGTTGTCAATCTTTCCGGTCTCGTAGAAAACAAACCGGTTAATTGTATAATAAAATAGATGAAATATGAAAAGTGACCAGTAGAGTAATGATGATGAAAAGTGATGAATAAAGATTGAAATTAATGTAAAAAGATGGACCGGGGACCATGGGTTCACTAGTGGAGTCTCTCAAGTAAATAGAACGATCATATGATGGGTAAACAAATTACAACTAGGCAATTGACAAGATTATAAAGCAACATAATTTAGCTATGACAAAGAGAACATGATAATATTTATGGAGGCATCACGACAATGAACAAAGACCGTTGAGTCCAACTGCATCTTTGTCTAAAAAGTCCACCGTGGGATCGCTATCCAGCCTGTCACCCATCGGTATTAAGTTGCAAGCAACAGACATTTGCATTAAGTAAAGTGCATGAAGTAAATAATACTAATATCAAAAGAGACATTAACACCGCTGTTTTACCCTTAGTAGCAACACCACACCCTCGCCCTTAGACATTTCTGTCACTCGTGCCCAGGAACAAGAGGGGGCATGAACCCACTATCTAGCATAAATACTCTCTCTTGGACATACACACAATCACTTGCCAAAGTAACTACGCACATCGGAGAGCATGCAAGAACATAAATCAATCATATAAGAATCATGCACAATCTGATCATAACTTTATAATCCATCGGATCCCAGCAAACACATCACATAGTATTACAACAGTCGATCTTGATCATGTTAGGCAGCTCACAAGATCATAAACATGAAGCACATGGACTACCATCTAGCTACTTCCATGGACCCAAGGTCCAAGGTGGGACTACTCACAAATCATCCCGGAGGAAGGCATGGCGATGAAGAGCCCTCCGGGATCGATCTCCCCTCCGGCAGGGTGCCGAGAACTGCCTCAGAATCACCCTCGAACTAGGGTTTGAGATGACGGCGCGTCGGGATGTCTTCTGTGGAAAATAATGGCCGCCCCGACGTTTTTAGGTTATTTCTGATTTTATAGGCGTCGGAGGGGGCCGAGGAGGTGGCCCACGGGCAGGCGCGGGTCCCACCCACGGGTTTCCCCCAGACCGAGGCAGGGGACCGCCTGCGCCCTATGGGTCGCCTCCGAGGCTGCCCTTCGGACTCCGTCTTCGTCTTGGATTAAAAATAATCCCCGTAAATTTTCGTCCAATTCCGAGAATATTTCCAGAAGTAAATTTCTGAAATACAAAAACAGGAAAAACAGGGAACTGGCACTGGGCATCTTGTCAATAGGTTAGTCCAACAAAATGCATAAAAATGATGTGATATGACAATTGTCGTGGGGCTACCTTTCGGGTCCCCCACAGTGGTGGTACCTGGGTCACGCCAATGAAGGCCCAGCGAAGCCCAAGAAGGACGCCGTGTGGCACAAGTAGTCGACTTAGGTCGGTGATACTTTCCTTATCTTGTACGTGCAATCCGCACCGTCCACCCGAGACCCGGCCTGTAGTATAAAGGCCGGGAGGGTGCGTCGTCTAGGGCATCAAATCATTGAACATCGCATTGTAGCCACCAATCGATAATTCCAGACAAGCAGGAGTAGGTCTTTACCTCAACTCGAGGGGCCGAACCTGGGTAAAAATCGCCCCCTGTTAGCCGTCGTGTTCACCAGCCTGATCTCTCTCCTTCTCCTTCAATCAACCCGGGGTATTTGACCTAGGGATTTGCCGAGTCACAAGCTCGTCAATTGGCGCCGTCTGTGGGAAAGAACAGATCGCTGGAGTTGTGATCATGCCGGCCTCACCCGCAACCAACAACACCATCAGCGCGAGGGAGTCGATCTACACCGGCTTCCTCGAGTACGTCGAGCACTCGCCGGCGGATCTTTCGGCTTACGCCGAATTCCAACAGAGCACGTGGATTACCTTTGGTAGTCTGCGTTATCTGGTGGACAGTCGCGGAACCCTCCGCCCTACGCAGGCCGCCCTGCGCTCAATGGAGGCGCCTGCATCCATGGCGGCTGCACTGATCGCAACCTCACCCGCCGTGAAGATTACGGAGATCGCATCTACATCGACATCTGCGTCTACATCAACTGCGCCGACCATGGCTTCACCCGTCGCGAAGATCGCATCTACCGCGGTCAAGGCGACTGCGTCTACTTCGACTACATCAACTTCGACTGCGGCGATCGCATCTGCGGTTGCCAAGAAAAACGCATCTGTTGCGGCCACGGGGCGAGTCAAGTCTACTCCGACCTACCTGTTCGGGCGCCAGCCAAGATCCGCACCAGCTTCGACTGCGCCGATCGCATCTACGCATCGGGCAGCCGCCAGTAGCAGCGACCGTGGTACCCACCACGTTGCTGTGATCTTCGACAATGAGTACAGCTCAGATGAAGGAAGCACGACAGGGAGCATCAGCCCCACTCGACGGGTCTACCCCGCGCAAGTCTACATGGCCGGTCCATCAGCACCCGTGTACCCCATGGAAGTCACCCTGCAAGACAAGGTGACGAAACTTACCATCACCCGGGAGCTGGCGATTAGGGCACAGAAGCACGTGGACGATGGCACGTTCCCTGCCCCGGAAGATCCACAGGAAGATCGACAGGCGGTCCAGTACTTGCTCTGGAAGGAAGCCGAACGAATCAAACAGGATAAAGCCGAGTTGGCCCGGCGCAAGGAGCTAGCCGACGAGTCGAGTGCCAGGAGGGCAGCGCTCTCGTTCATGTCTGGATCAGAAGAAGTCAATCAAGAAGGAAGGCACAGAACTCGCATGCCGCGGGTGCACGAGGCCGATCGCATCCACCTCACCCGCAACTTGGAGTCATCTTTCTTGGAAGACGAGGACGGAATACCCATCCCCAGAACACCCACCTCTGCGCTTATGGGAGTCGAGACCTATTTGCGGGTCATGCAGCCGCCGGAAGGAAGCGCCAACGCCCGCGTACACAGGCAGCAGATCCAAGCCTTGAGGCAAGTCGAGGAAGCCTTGGCAAGGGGAGAACCAGTCGAAGGGATGTACGAGGAACGAGGACGTCGTGACCGTGGAGTCGCACCAGCGGCAGATCGGGAACCGATTCGACTGCGACAACTGCAGCCCGGCGAGGATGGCCGCAACGTCGTCACACAGAGAAGGATAGACCGTGCCCGTCGACTGCGAGAAGCAGGACTACTCGACGATGATGAAGACCACGAGCCACGTGGAGCCCCGTGTTTCAGTATAAATATTCGCGACACGAAGATGCCCAAAGGCTTCAAGCTGACGGCGGAGACACAAAAGTACGACGGAAAGCAGCACCCGCGGGATTGGCTGGACGACTACCTCATCGCATGCAGCTGCCAAGGTGGTAATTCGACTACCGCCATGCTGTACATCCAGCTGATGCTCACGGGGTCCGCCCGCGGGTGGCTCAACACGCAGCCGAAGGATGCCTTCAGGACTGCATTCATAAAAGGTTTCCTGGGAACTTACACCAGGCCAACCACCCTCATCGAGCTCCAAGCTTGCAAACAGGGCCATGAGGAGCGACTCCGTTCGTACATCCAACGGTGGACCCTGCTCCGCAACACCATGGATGGAGCCACCTCAGAGGACAGAGTCATGGATGCATTCATCTACGGCCTCACCCGCCGCGACCTTCGCGAAGAACTTGGTAGGCTCAGGCCGAAGAATATGATAGACCTTATGCAGATCGCCAACCAATGGGCAGATGGAGAAGACTCCGTCCGCGACTCAATGCCAGATCCCCAACCCAGCAACTGGCGAGAGGGTCGACTGAAAAAGAAACCACGCTTTATCGGCCACGACTCAATAGAGTTAGTAGCGGCGGGATTCGAAACCCCCCGTGAGAATGATAGAGGATATAGCCAAGGCGGTGGCAATGATAGAGGATATAGCCAAGGCGGTGGCAATGATAGAGGATACAACCAAGGTGGTGGCAGCGGCTACCGCGGAGATGGAAGTCGCAAGCGCGAGTGGCGCAGACGCATACTCACGGATGAGGAAGAGCTAGAGCAACCCTGCAGGCACCATATGTTCAAGGACCCGGAAACAGGGCAAGTGGGGATCCCGACACCTGTTGAAGGACTGCAAGAAGGCGCAACGGCTGGCCAGGGCCTTCACGCGCGTACTTGCTACGGACGGGCAGCAGGTTCATCAAGCATCACCCGCGGGACAACCAGTCGCGGGACAGCTGGCAATCAACACACCACCAGCTCCTCCACTCGCCAACCCAGCGCAAGCAGCACTGGCTTACTACCCTCCGCAACAACCGCAGCAGCCGCAACAGCAGCAGCAGCAACCGCAGCAACAGGACCCTGCCAACGTGTTCCCAGCACCACGCGGGCAGATGAACATGATACAGAAGGGGCGTCCTTCCAACAGGACCCAGAAGCTCATTACTCGCCAAGTCTTTCAGGCAATCACCAATCCACCCGCAGTACCCGAGTACCTGAGAGGATCAGAGACAGACATCACCTTCTCCAGGGCTGATCACCCGCCGGCAATACCACGGCCCGGGCACGCCGCTCTGGTAGTCGAAGCTCAGATCGGGGAGTACACCTTGAAAAAGGTGTTCATGGATGGAGGCAGCGGAATCAACATTCTTTTCGCTGACACCCTCAGGCGCATGAACAGGTCAACTTCCAACCTGACGCCGTCATCTAATACCTTTCACGGTATAGTACCAGGGCAAGCAGTTACGCCCATGGGAGTAATCACACTCGACGTGATCTTCGGCACACCCGACAACTTCCGGAGGGAGGCAATCGACTTCGAGGTGGTCGACTGGAAATCACAGTACCACGCCATCCTCGGGCGTCCAACTTTTGCAAGGTTCATGGCGATACCCCACTACGCCTACCTCATGCTCAAGATGCCTGGACCCAAGGGTGTCATCACGGTGAGAGGCGACTTCGACCGGTCCGACAGCTGCGACCTGCGAGTTCAGCAGGATCTCTGAGTTTTTTGGGATGGACGATCACCTGGAGATGTTGGCAGTCGACAACGACAAGACCCTCTTCCCCCCAAAGAAGAAATCATCCAAGGACTCGGCGTTCAACACCAGCGACGATACCAGGCCCACCAGGTACACCCGACAGATGCTGACAAGGTGGTTCGGGTGTCATCAAGCTTGACCAGCGCATAGGAAAGCGCGCTTGTCGAGTTCTTGCGCGAAAACTGGAAGATATTCGCCTGGCAACCTTCTGATATGCCAGGCATACCAAGAGAACTCGCCGAGCACCGATTACACGTTCACAAGGACGCCAGACCTGTCAAGCAAACCATGAGGCGCTTTTCGGGTCCAAAGAGAGACGCGATCAGTTTGGAGATCGACCGGCTGCTCCATGCCGGTTTTATTAAAGAAATCAAGAAGTCAGAGTGGGTAGCAAACCCAGTACTGGTGGAAAAGAAGAAGACGAAGAAACTCCGCATGTGCGTCGACTTCACCGCCATCAACAAATGTTGCCCCAAGGATCACTTTCCGCTCCCGCGGATTGATCAGATCGTCGACTCGACTGCGGGCTGCGCACGCCTGTCCTTCCTGGATGCCTACTCAGGCTACCAGCAGATCAAGATGGCAGTCGAAGACCAAGAGAAGACGGCGTTTATCACACCACACGGTGTGTTCTGCTACACCATGATGCCCTTCGGGTTGAAAAACGCTGGGGCCACGTACCAGCGTACAATGCAAGCCTGCCTGAAGAAGCTTATCGGGAAGGTGGTCCAAGTCTACGTCGACGATATCGTCATCACCACCCGCAAAGAGGACACCCTCATCGACGACCTCCGCAAGGTCTTCGAGGCACTCGACAAGTACCAGATCAAGCTGAACCCAGACAAGTGCGTTTTCGGCGTCCCAGCCGGAGAGCTACTGGGGTACCTTGTCTC
Source organism: Puccinellia tenuiflora (assembly GCA_012064385.1). Taxonomy (NCBI): domain Eukaryota; kingdom Viridiplantae; phylum Streptophyta; class Magnoliopsida; order Poales; family Poaceae; genus Puccinellia; species Puccinellia tenuiflora. The sequence continues at coordinate 56,646 of QRDG01002091.1, read as the reverse complement.
TGCGAGAGGAATCGAAGCAAATCCAGAAAAGGTGCAAAATATACTCGACATGCCTGCACCAACAAAACTCCATGACGTACAAAGTCTAGCCGGCAGAGTCGCAGCACTCAGTCGATTCATAAGTAAGCTGGGAGAAAAGGCCCTGCCCTTCTACCAGCTGATGAAAAAGGCGGACAAATTCGAGTGGACGGAGGAAGCACAGGATGCCTTTGACAGGCTGAAGAAGACCCTGACAACCCCTCCAGTACTGGTAGCACCCCAGGAGAATGAACCACTGTACCTTTACGTGGCAGCCACGAACAGAGTGGTCAGTACCGTTCTCGTAGTCGAACGGGAGGAAGAAGGAAGGGCTCATCCCGTCCAACGGCCCGTGTATTACCTCAGCGAGGTATTAACAGAGTCAAAGCAGAGGTACCCGCACTACCAGAAGCTGGCATACGCCGTCTTCATGACGTCAAGGAAGGTGGTACACTACTTCTCCGAGCACCCGATAACGGTGGTAAGCTCCTCCGCCCTATCAGACATCCTCACTAATCCATCCGCGACAGGGCGAGTCGCCAAGTGGGTTGTCGAGTTAGGGCCATGGGGGCTGAAGTACGTGCACCCGAAGGCAATCAAGGCTCAGGTCCTCCCGGAGTTCACCACAGAGTGGATAGAAGCGCAGCTACCAGACGAGCCTGATTTATCGACTGCATGGACCATGTACTTCGATGGATCCAAGAAATTCAAGTCAGCCGGAGCGGGAGTCGTGCTCATATCACCCAAAGGCGATAAGCTTAAGTACGTGCTGCAGATGAAATTTCCAACACCCTCCAACAACGAGGCGGAGTACGAGGCACTGATCCACGGCATGCGGATGGCCAAGAACTGCGGCGCCACTCGCCTCATGATCTATGGCGACTCCTACCTGGTGGTGCAGCAAACAATGAAGCAATGCGACGCCATCGCTGACAACATGATAGCATACAGGGAGCTGTACAACCAGCTGGAAGGCCAATTCGACGGCTGCGAACTGCGACACATTGGCCGCGAAAGCAATGAAGAAGCCGACATCCTCGCCAACCTCGGCTCAGATCGAGCTCCGGTTCCACCCGGAGTCTTCCTCGAGTGCATCACGCAGCGCTCTATCAGGGTCCGGCCCCCGCCAGAACCCCCTGCATCGACAACAACTACCGCCAACCCGCAAAGCACGGAGAAGGAGCCCATGGAGATCATGCTGGTCGAACCCACATGGACAAGCCCGTATCTGGCCTACATGCTGCATCAGCGGCTGCCAGAGAACCCAGTCGAAGCAAGGCGCATTGTCCGCCGCTCGAAGGGCTTCACCATCATCAAGGGCGAGCTTTACAAGCGAAGCATCTCAGGCGTACTCCAAAGGTGCATTGATCCATCTGACGGCCAAGCTATTCTACTCGACATCCACGCCGGAATCTGCGGGCATCATGCAAGCAGTCGAGCACTGGTTGCCAAGGCCTTGCGAGCAGGGTTCTACTGGCCCACTGCAATGCAAGACGCAGTCGAGCTCGTAAAAAGGTGCGTCGGCTGCCAAGAGTTCGCCAACAAACCTCACGCACCTGCATCAGCATTGAAAACCATCCCACTTGCATGGCCGTTCGCGCAGTGGGGACTCGACATGGTAGGTCCCTTCAGAAGTCCTCCCCGGGTGGGCACACGCACCTCCTGGTGGCAGTCGATAAATTCACGAAGTGGATCGAGGCGGTGCCAATCACAAGTTCAACCGCAACTTCAGCAGTCAACTTCATCAGGTCCATCATCTTCAGATTTGGCGTGCCCCACGGTATCATCACCGACAACGGCACGAACTTTACAGCCGAGGAGTTCAGAGATTTCTGCGAGGAACAAGGCATCAAGCTCAGCTACGCATCCGTCTCACACCCGCAGTCTAACGGACAAGTCGAAAGGGCCAACGGCCTAGTCAGCAAAGGGATAAAGAAGCGTCTGCGAGTGCCGTTGAAACGAGCTGCAGGAGCCTGGGTAGAGGAACTTCCAAGCGTGCTATGGAGCCTACGCACCACGCCGAACAGATCCACCCAATACACACCGTTCTTTATGGTGTACGGCGCAGAAGCAGTCTTACCCTGTGACATTAAGTTTGACGCTCCACGGGTCGTGGCCTACGACGAGTCCGACGCAGAAGAGGCACTCGAAGATGACAGGGACACTCTAGATGAAGCACGCGACATCGCCCTCAGCCGTACAGCAGTGTACCAGCAGGACCTGCGCAACTACCACGGGCGACGACTGCGACCCAGAGCTTTTGTCCCAGGCGACCTGGTCCTTCGACTCAAGCAGAAGAAAGTGCACAAGCTCGCCTCCCCATGGGAAGGCCCGTACATCGTGACAGAAGCAATCGGCAATGGAGCATACCGCCTGAAGGACCAAGCCACAGGAACAGTTTGCAGTAACCCGTGGAACGTGGCACAGCTACGCCGCTTCTACGCCTGATGTACCCTACACTGTAAACTCAAAGTAGCAGCAGGTTTCTTACGCACTCTTTCCCTCGCCAGGGTACCTAAGGGGACTGGAAGGGTTTTAATGAGGCGGCCTGTTTGCGAGAATAAATAAAGATGATTAAAAAAATTTGTGTCACCCTCTCCTTTGCAACCTAGGCCGCCACTCGAACCACTCGGGGGCTGCGCCGCACAGGTCCAACACAAAAATCCTCGGCCGCCACTCGACGCACTCGGGGGCTTGCGCTGTACAGGTCTAAAGTTAGCCTAGGCCGCCACTCGAACCACTCGGGGGCTGCGCCGCACAGGCCATCACCCAAAAATCCTCGGCCGCCACTCGACGCACTCGGGGGCTTGCGCTGTACAGGTCTAAAGTTAGCCTAGGCCGCCACTCGAACCACTCGGGGGCTGCGCCTAACAGGCATCACCCAAAAATCCTCGGCCGCCACTCGACGCACTCGGGGGCTCGCGCTGTACAGGTCTAAAGTTAGCCTAGGCCGCCACTCGAACCACTCGGGGGCTGCGCCTAACAGGCATCACCCAAAAATCCTCGGCCGCCACTCGACGCACTCGGGGGCTTGCGCTGTACAGGTCTAAAGTTAGCCTAGGCCGCCACTCGAACCACTCGGGGGCTGCGCCTAACAGGCATCACCCAAAAATCCTCGGCCGCCACTCGACGCACTCGGGGGCTCGCGCTGTACAGGTCTAAAGTTAGCCTAGGCCGCCACTCGAATCACTCGGGGGCTGCGCCTAACAGGCATCACCCAAAAATCCTCGGCCGCCACTCGACGCACTCGGGGGCTCGCGCTGTACAGGTCTAAAGTTAGCCTAGGCCGCCACTCGAATCACTCGGGGGCTGCGCCTAACAGGCATCACCCAAAAATCCTAGGCCGCCACTCGATTCACTCGGGGGCTCGAGCCATACAGGTCTACAAGTGCAAAATCACCCATACAACATCATATGGGCATACATACATGTATGTTTATGTTACAAGCTAACATTATACAACAAACTGTTTTTCTTAGTCGACAGGCTCTTCCTTTGGCGCATCCAGTGGCCCTACACGTCGCTCTGTATGATTCAGAACCTGTCGCATCACCTGACGTGCGGCCTCAAGGGATTCAGCATAATCAACATCCCTAGGCAACCCATCAAGTATTCTGTCCAAGGGAACATGAGGTCGATGCAGTCGAACATAGGCAAACGCTGTGTTGGCCCCGGCAACAAGCTGACCGAGGACGACCCCCTTCAACGCCCTGCTACTGCGGAACCTCTCCAACAGCGCGGGCAACCCTTCCGGCTGCTCATCAAGGGGGAAGAACACTTTGTTGATCTGCCAGAGTGCTTTCCTGCAACCTTCAAGAACGAACGCAGCTCGCCAGGTGCGATCCAGCATCCGCGCGAGTATACGGCCCTCTCCCTTATGTACCCAGAATTGGCGAGCTTCGACCGAATTACCGGTGGCCTCACTATCCACGCGCTCGTCCACTCGAGCGTTCTCGGCTTGCCAGTCGGGATTAACAACTGCAATTAACGGGTCAAGGTGCAGAACAACACAAGCATGAAGAAATCAAAGAGAAGCAGCTAGAGCCCAAACCTTGCAGCTGTCGACATATCAGATCAATCTGGTCAAGAAGGAACCGTTCGCGCTGATTGAACGGCCCAGCGGAACGCGCCCTGAGGCGTTCAAGCTCCACTTCAGTTCTCCGCAGCTTCGACTCAAGTTCAGTGATCTTGTTCCTCATATAATTAAACACTCGCTGGTCGTTCGTGCTCCGCGCGGGAGCTGGAGAAGTCGGACAACGCGAAGACGCAGGCGCAGCCGAAGAGGTGCCCTCATCCCAGTACGCACGGATATCTTCCGCGACTTCAGGAGGAGCACTTCCGTCAGGCTGTCAATTTAAAGAACATCAGAGGGCACTATTTTCAACAGCAAGACTAGACAAAAACACAGTCGCATGACAGAATCAGCATCTCAATTGATTTCATCGAGTTTCATTACAAAAGACAAAAGAAGACCCCTACTACAACACTACATGGCAGAACCCGACGGTGTGCGGCCTTTTTTGGCGGCTGACTCCGCAAGCTTCCTCTCAAAGGTGTCAATCAGCCTTTTAGCTAACTGAGTCGCCTTGTCCTTGACGCTGGTCAGGGACTTGGACTTTCCATCGGGCCTTCGAGGGAAGTCGCTCACAGCCGCCTCAAAGTCACCCGAGATCCCATGACCGAGTAACAGACGGAAGGTGAGCTCGGAGCCGCGTACCGTCTGGGTGCGGGTGTAGTTGGCCATCACATTCGCCTCAGCAAATGGAGCCGCCAGCGCGTCAGCCTCCTTAGGCGCAGCCTGACCAGGGAAAACACCTTGATAGATGTTGGCCAGGGCGCTCGAGGACTTCTTCACAGCGTCCGCGGCGCACGCGCAAACCCGGTTGCAGAGGTCGACTGCCGCCGACAAGGTGGTATTCGCGCTGGACGTCCCTTCAGGGGGAGCACCACCACCAACACCTACATTCAGAAATAACGCGAATAGTAAGGTTACCTGCAGGCAATAAAGGCAAAAGTAGGCTTCTATCAGCCGAGAACTTACCACCAATGACTGTGGCAATGCTAATTAGGCGTTCGACCTGAACCTTTTCTGCCTCAGTCTGGGTCTCAAGCGACTTCTCCAGTTGCTGGACCCGCTTCGCCAAGCCTTAGTTGTCTTCTGCAGAACACCCGAGCAAAAGTTCAGAATTGCAGACAGTCGAAGAAAGTTCAAAAGACTCGACAAGGGATACTTACTCTTCGACTGCTCAAGCGCAGCACGAAGTTGACTAGCCTCCTGCTCCAGACGAATGAAGCGGGTGGCCGTTTCCATCTGCTGACGATAGACGGGCTGCGGAAAAAGAAGCATAAATCTGTACCCGACTATTCTAGTCACGCACATCTTCGGGGGCTACTCCCATCGGGAGCGCTGTTCGCGCACCCGATACAAGAATTTGCAAGATAAGAAAGAAGATACTTACATGCTGGGTCAGATCAGCATCCACGGCAGTCGCATCAGCGGCACCATCCGGCCGGGTGGCCGTCGAAGGGTCCAGCACCGGAGGATTGTTCGCCTGTGGCACCTCTTCAGTTGTACCAGTCGCATGCTCCGGGGCAGCAGACTGGTGTTCCTCCTCACGAGGCGAAACATGGACATTACCACCTTGATGGCTGCTTACAAAAGATTCAGAAAACACCCAAGGAACAAAAGAAGAAGCGAATCAGAAAGGTTCAGTCGCAGAAAGCTTACCTGTCAGCATCTTCACCATTGCTGCTCATGGAAGGAGACGGCATCCTCCAAAACCCCGCGGGAGGCGCGGAGTCCAGCGGAGTCGCTATCAGCGGGTTCACCGGCTCCTTCGGCACTGAAGAAGATCCGCTAGAGTCCTTCTCCTCCTCTGCCGCCTCCTTCAAGGGAGACGTCGCCGCGGTGAAGTCGACGTTCTTCTGCTTACGCCGCTTCGCGGGTGGAGCCGTGTCCTCCTCTTCTTCCTCCTCCACTTCCTCGCTATGCGAGTAGGCAGGGGGAGGACTCTCTTCATCGCCGTCCTGCTCAGCAACGATTGCGGCTTCATCGTGAGCGCCATTCTCCATCAACGGAGGAAGGCTCACGTAGTTCTTACGATCCTGAAGAGCAGCAAGCAACAGTCGGAAAATCAGAAAAAAGACAGTCGAATGACACACAAAGAAGAAATCAAGATTCAAACACTTACCTCTGGGATCGGATTCGTCGAGCTGAACGGCGCGACTGGGCAAGTCACGTTGCACGGGTCGGCGACCCGCAGACTGGTGATATTCCTCACCTTGATCGCGACCTGCGCATCGTCAACCGCCGGGTCGACTGCCATTTCCCACATCGGGAGAGGGCGTTGTTGAAGCGGCTGTACCCTCAGCCTATGGAACATGGCGATCAGCTGGATCCCGCCCGCTTCGCGTCCCATCGACTTCAACAGCCCGCGAAGCAATGACGTCAGCGGTTTGATCGACTCCTTATCCTCCGCCGACAGGGGGTGCGACCAGGCGTTGGTTTTCCTCAAGGGCCGATCAGCGGCTAAGTCGGGAAGCCCGGCTTGGTTCCACTTGACGTAGAACCACTTCTTTCTCCAGTTTTGCACGGAGTCGAACTTCTTCATATGGAAGAAGACCGTGTCGCCACGAAGCTGGATGCCAAAACCGCCGACTGGGTATGCCTCTTTCGACTTACCCACCATCCGGCGCACCTGGAAGAGCGACTTCCAAAGTGCCCAGTGGGGTGCGATCCCCAGAAAGCATTCGCACAACACGATAAAGCTCGTGATGCTTAAGACGCTGTTGGGAGTCAGATCGTGGATCTGAATCCCATAGGCGTACAGAAGCCCACGGACGAAATCGTGAAGGGGGAACCCGAATCCCCGTGGAAGAAACTCCACGAAGCAGACGCGTTCCCCATTGCGGGGAGCAGGGATGGTATCCTTACCGGGCGCCCGCGTCGTCGCCGTGCTCTCCGGCGGCAGCAGCCCCTGCTGGCGGAGGTTGTCGAGCTCCGCCGCTCTGACTGAGGATTTGCCCCAGTCGCCTTCCACCTTCTTCATCCCGGCGTCGTCGCCGGCGGCGGAGGAGCTCTCAGTACCCTTAACTCTCTTGTGGCCCATGTCGCCGGAGGGGAAAGGGGAGGATTTTTGGAAGCTTTTTCGCGAGGAACAGCGATGGCAAGAACTGGCGGCGAGGGAGAAGAATGAGGCTTGGTGAACTGCCCCTGCGCCGCGGTGAATATTATATACCGCGGGGCAGTTCATCGTGGCCGTCAATCGCGGAACTGCAAGGCGCCGCAAGGATCCTGCCGTCCACGTGTCGCACGAAGGACACATTGGTCGTGCTCCACTACGCACGGGAACCGAAGCATCATCATCACGCCGCGGAGTTTTCGCGCCCAACGGTCCATATTCAGCGGTCGCCGCTGTGACAGCGGGCCCACCATCGTCACGTCCTGTCGGGCGCAGAGCGTGTCGAGTCATGTCATCAAAAGCGTCATCCCTGACGTCATCATGGAAGTGTGTCAAGTAAGCCAAGCAATTGGCTGAGCATTCGACAGTCATTCGACTGAACCAAGTACGTTCTAACCAAACGTTCGAATGGAATAAGAAGAAGTAAGCTTTTTCAAAGCTGATGTTATGACTAGTAGGCCATCAAGGCTGAGTGAAGAGTAAGTCGAGCCAGGACAGTTTTGACTCGGACAAATTCGAGTCATCTGTTTACTCCCATCGGGAGCGGGCTTTTCGACTGAGGGAAATTTGAGTTTAATCTCAATTGCAAGCAATTCAGCTTAATCTCGGGGGCTACTCCCATCGGGAGCGCTGTTCGCGCACCCGATGATTGTGGACAAGGGCAGTCGAAATGCTGCGACTCCGAAAGATCAAATCGGTGCACCCAAAGAATCAAGACGAGCTCACTTGATACAAGCTTCAACGATTCCATGTGGCGTGCCCTGAAAGGGGGAGTCCTCCACCCGACTCTACGATTCGACTGAGCACTCGGGGGCTACTGTCGTGGGGCTACCTTTCGGGTCCCCCACAGTGGTGGTACCTGGGTCACGCCAATGAAGGCCCAGCGAAGCCCAAGAAGGACGCCGTGTGGCACAAGTAGTCGACTTAGGTCGGTGATACTTTCCTTATCTTGTACGTGCAATCCGCACCGTCCACCCGAGACCCGGCCTGTAGTATAAAGGCCGGGAGGGTGCGTCGTCTAGGGCATCGAATCATTGAACATCGCATTGTAGCCACCAATCGATAATTCCAGACAAGCAGGAGTAGGTCTTTACCTCAACTCGAGGGGCCGAACCTGGGTAAAAATCGCCCCCTGTTAGCCGTCGTGTTCACCAGCCTGATCTCTCTCCTTCTCCTTCAATCAACCCGGGGTATTTGACCTAGGGATTTGCCGAGTCACAAGCTCGTCAACAATAGAAACATGTGACAACATCACAAAATTAGCATGGATCACTCAAAAATTATAGATACGTTTAACACGTATAAGCATCCCCAAGCTTAACTCCTACTCATACTCGAGTAGGTAAGTGGTAATAAAGTAATTTTTGATGAGACATGCAACCAACATAATCTTTATCAAGATAGTAATGCAAAGCACATGATGTGAATAAGGTGATCCAAAACAATTGTCTATAGTTGACATTAAGCAAACAATGATTAACAAACACTAGCTAACAAATGCTAGAAACTTTTCTTGAATAAGTGCATTGGAGACATGGAACCATACATAAGGTTTAGAAAGAAGAATTGAAAATTATGTCTCCAATGTAAAGTATCAATCATTCTTCAAAGCATCTAATTAGTCATTCATGAAAATAGCCAAGCTCAAGTCAAGTGTCCTAATCCATCTACTTCACAAATCAACTGTTTCGAAGTCTACTCAACTAGTGCAAGTAAGAAGTGTTGGGAATATGCCCTAGAGGCAATAATAAAATGGTTTATTAGCATATTCATGTTTATGATAATATTTTATTTTCCATGCTATAATTGTATTAATCGGAAACATAATACATGTGTGGAATATAAACAACCAGTTGTCCCTAGTAAGCCTCTACCAGACTGGTTCGTTAGTCAAGAGATGGTTAGAGTTTCCTAACCATGGACTTGTTATAGTCACTTGATAACGGAGTCATATCATTAGGAGTAATGATGTGATGGACAATACCCAATAATAAAGAGTTGCAATTGATCGTGTCACACAGTTTCATTGCCAACGCTTTTAGGATATGCCAAGTATAGTTTCCTTAGACCATGAGATTATGTCACTCCCGTTTACCGGAGGAATACTTTGTGGACATCAAACGTCGCTTCGTAACTGGGTGATTATAAAGGTGGCTTTCAGGTATCTCCGATGGTATTTGTTGGGTGACATGAATCAAGAGTGGGATTTGTCCTTCCTTTGACGGAAAAGATATCTCTGGGCCCTCTCGGTAATATAGCATCAGAAAGGTTGCAACCATGTGATTAAGTGGTAATCATGTAGATCCTATATTATGGACGAGTAAAGAGAACATGCCAGGTAACGAGATGAAACTAGATATGGAGATATCGATGATCGAATCTCGGGCAAGTTGAATATCGGTGAGACAAAGGGAATCGTATACGAGATTAAGAATCTCCGGCATCGTGGTTCAATCGATAAGGAACTTCTTTGAATATGTAGGAGTCAATATGGGCATCCCGGTCCCGCTATTGATTATTGATCTGATAATGTCTGCATGTTCTCGAACCCGTAGGGTCACACACTTAACGCTCTGATATAGCTAGGGTTTGCAGTGAGATATTTGATGGTATGAATGAATGGAGATTCGGAGTCTTGGATGAGATCCTAGACATCACGAGCAGTTTCGGAAGAGTCCAGAGATAAAGTTTCATATAAGGAAAGTGGTTTCCAGGGTTCCGAAAAAGGTCAGGAATTTTTCGGCAGGGTACTGGAATAATTCTAGAAGGTTCCGGAAGGTTCTAGAGGGCCCCACCAGGGGGGCACAAACCTAGAAGGCCCACATGGACCAAGGGGAGGCGCAGAAGCCCACTTGGGCTGGCCGCACCCTCTCCCTAAAGGCCCATGCGGCTGGCCCATGGGAGGCACCCAAAACCCTAGGGGGCTGACTTTGGGAATAAGTTCCCTCAAGCCGCCGGCCCTAGGGCTTGGAGGAGGGGCCAAGGCAGCCCCCCCAAGCCTACATAAAAAGGAGGGGAGGGCTGGGGCGTGGTACCCCATACCCTAGCCGCACCACCCCTCTCCTCCCTCCTCTCTCTCTCGTACACGGCTTGGCGAAGCCCTGTCCGCGGGAAAACCTCCACCATCTCCACCACCACGCCGTCGTGCTGCTGGGATCTCACGAGCCACTTCTTCGTCGCTTGCGGGATCAAGGAGAAGAAGTCTACATCGAGCCATACGTGTGGATACCGCGGAGGCGCTGCTCGTGCGGTGCTCCATCAGATTGGATCGCGTGGATAATACATCTCCTCGCGACTAGATGAGTTTAGTTGTGGGGATCGACAGACCAACCCCTGCATCGACAAAAGGCTTTGTTCATTATTCGAGGGTAAGAGATTGGATCTCATCTTCGCTACCTTCATCTAATAGATCTAGATCCGTTGGGTTTCTTCCGCTTGTTGCGTAGGAAATTTTTTGTTTTCTATGCAACGAACCCTTCAGTGGTATCAGAGCCTAGATCTATTCGTAGATGTTGGTGCGATTAGAACACAAGGGGTTGTGGGTGTTGATATTTTTGTTTCTACCTTCTTGCGTGTACTTCGTATCTTGTTGGATGGTTGGATTGAAGCGGCCCGGACCAACTTTACTCGTCCACGCACGAGAGACCGTTTCTACGATTGACATGCAACATGTATTGCATAAGTGGCTAGCGGGTGTCTGTTTCTCTAGCTATGGTGAGATGCGATTTGCAATGGAAGGCCTTTCAAAAGGATATAAAATAAGCGACTTCTATATCACCGTTGTGGTTTTTGCGTAGATTAGAACGGTTCTATCTCGTTGACCCAAGCCACGTAAAAAATGCATAAACAAAGTAGAGGACGTCTAACTTGTTTTTGCAGGGTTTGTGATGTGGTATGGCCAATGTGTGATTTGTAATAATGTATGCAATGATCATGTTTGAAATCTTTCACGACTTGCATGTCGATGAGTTCGGCAACCGGCAGGAGCCATATGGTTGTCCTTTATTTTATGTGACCTGCGTGTCCAATTTTATCGCCATGTAATTAATTTACTTTATCGCTAAGAGTAGCAATAGTTGTAGTTGCAATAGTTGGTGATGGAAACCATGGAGGAGGCGCCACAATGTCGGTGATGATGGAGATCATGCTGGTGCCTTGGAGATGGAGATCAAAGGCACAAGAAGAAAAGGCCATATCATATAACAATTTTAAATTGCATGTGATGTTAATCCTTTTATGCACCTTATTGTTATGCTTAGATTTGATCGTGACAGTAGCATGATAAGGTGATCTCTCACGTTAATATCAAGATAATAAAGTGTTCTCCCCTAGTATGCGCCGTTGCAAAAGTTCGTCGTTTTGAAGCACCACGTGATGATCGGGTGTGATCGACTCTACATTCGCATACAACGGGTGTAATCCAGATTTACACATGCAGAAATACTACGGTAATCTTGACGAGCCTAGCATGTACAAACATGGCCTCGGGAACACGGAACCGAAAGGTTAAACATGAGTCATATAAATGATATGATCAACACTGAGTTGTTCACCATTGAAGCTACATCATCTCACGTTATGATCGGTTGTGGTGTAGTGGATTTGGATCGTGTGTCACTAAACAACCAGAGAGATGTTGAGTTTAGTGGGAGTTCATGTAGTAATTTGATTAAGATGAACTAAAATTATCATAAACAAAAGTCCTAAGATGTCTTTGCAAAAATCCTTGTAGATCATGGCTGACTATGGTCGTCTTTTCATGGCTGAGGAGCTGCGTCTAGATGGGTCAAACTTTATTGAGTGGTACCTGCTTTTGTGTGAAGTCCTACATGCCAATGACTTGCTTGACGTGCTAGAAGAACCAATAGGAGATAAACCCAACGTTTCTGCAACTGAGGAAGAGCACATAGAATGGCTTCGCCAAGAAACCACTTACTTACAAGTTGAGTGGTTGATGTGCACCTGCATGAATTCTGACCTGAGTAGTCAATTCGAAGACTTGCGTGCCAATGAGATTGTTGATGAGCTGAAAAATAGGTTCATAGCACAAGTCAGAATTGCGAGGTTTGAGAATCTGAATGAGTTTCTTTCACTCAAGATGGAAGAAAACACTTGTTTAGAACAACACCTAAGGAAGATGCATGAGATTCATCACCGTCTAGTGTTTGTTTGGGACTACTTGATGACGGATGAATTCGCGATAGATGGGGTGCTACACTCGCTTCCCCCCAGCTTCAAGAATTATGTCAGGGACTATGTCATGGGAAGGGATTCGATCACTTTCTGTGAGTTTGTGTCTCGGCTGCGTCATGTCAAAGTGGAACCCATAGCAGGAGAAGTTGTCAATGCAGAAGGTATATTTTGATATACGAGTTATAAATGTTTAAATGTCCTGTTTACACTTGTGGCTAAGTATTTGATACTTGTGCTGTTTTATGAAAACAGGACCTACCATTTGAGAAGTGCATGGAGGGACTGAGTGGATATCGCGGAATGATGGCAATCTAGGAGTTGATGCTGGCGACATTCTACCTACATTTATCGTTTTTTATTAGAGGATTTGAATGAGTTTTGTAATTGAATTAAGTGTGATCTTTAAATTAGTGTGTCTCGGTTTGTGAGACGGTTATTCATGTTAAAGACAAATGGTTGTTCTATTTTCATGAGTAATTATTTTTGGTGATCACGTTTCGATTATAAGATTATTGTCCTTAGTTTAATCTAAATGATGATTAGTTAAACATTTATAAAATATGGGACATACTAAAGATATCCAAAACTTAATAATGACAATTGTTTTAGTCGTGCTAAATATTGAATAAACATTTTGATGTTTTACCAATGCGCCTTATTAAAAGGAGTATGACTAAAATGCCACCCTTTGGAAGAGTGCCATGAGTTGCCGAAAATAAACAGAAGTGTTGGTTGTATTTTTCAGCGCATGTTAATTGTCATTATTTTGTGCGCTCCATCATAAATGATTAAATAGGTGTATTTATTCGAGTTATGATATTTGATGAGATCAAATAAAATTCTGGAGTTTAGGATATTAAGTTAACAAGAAAATTGAGTCTTTATGATTTGATCAAAAGAGACAAAATATTAGAGTTATATGTTAGTATGCGGACTTGTGAGAAGTGTTATCACAAATTACAATGTTTAGAATATTTCAAAGGCGTTTGATATGTCCTAAGATATTGTAATCACGCACTATTCGATATTGTGTGGTCTCAAAGAAGGGTTTTATTTCAGGGTTTTAATAATATCATTTAGATTTATTTGATAAACACTCTGTTTTAGAAATAAGGGTCTATGTATGATTCGCATATATTTTTCATATGAGTTATGAGAAAAGTGGTTTCATTAATTATGAGATAATTAGAGACTATTGCGAATAATGTTGTAGTATATTCATAAGTGTGACTATGAATGTGATTCCACAATATGAGACTAAACGGGGCAAACCAATTTGTTGGTTGTGCTAAGTATTTTAGTGGTTTATCGTGAAAAGGTTTGATTAATAAAAGAATTGATGGAATAAATAGAAAAGCTAAAACCTTGCTTGTTTATGTATCGAGTGGCACATATGTAAAGTGCTATGTTGGTTAAAACTTGACACATGAAGGAATTAATGATGGTGATCATTGAATTTCGGTTTAGCTTGTCTAACGAAAAGTAGGATTCAAGAATATTAAATTTTGTCAGGTTACAAAATAATATTCATGATTTACTTGTCATGTTTGAGAAACAGGACATACCTAGGAAACTAGAAAGAAGAAATAGATGCCTTAAATACGAAAGTGACTAAGAGTCATCCTATGTTAAGTTTAAATCACGAAGTAATTGTTACTTGATTTTGTGAAAGTGATGTTTCACATATTTATTCCTCAAAATTTTGTAGTGAATAAATAAAACTTAAAGCTAGCAAAGTACTAGCATTTCGTATATGAGTTCTCGAATTTTAAAAAGTTAATTAAGAATTTTGGAGGTGTCCAAAATATCGAGAAAGTGCATAAGAAACTGAGTGGGATCTAATTAAAATATGTGGTGACATATGTTAAGTTAGAGTAGAAACTATTTTCCATGATTAAAATATGCGGTGACATATGTTTGAGTGGGGGCTAGTTAATCATGGTCAAATATAGAGATAACATATTTCTGAGTGGGAGCCAAAGTGGTTTCACAATTTAATATGTGTATGGTGTATATTTGAGTGGGAGTTTACAACATCTTGTTTATTATTATATGAAATGGAGATTTCATAAATGTTGTAAGTATTTCAGGAACCAAATGCATAACTTGTGAAGTTAATTTGAATGTCAAATATCTATCGAGATAGATGCATATTTTGTCGATAAATGAGTCAGCATGTTTAACCTAAATAAAATTTTGAAGGAGTTCAAAATGGAACAAGTGGAGAAGTGTTCATTACTTGTTAAAGATAGGTGGAACATAAAGTTTATTTACAATACAAAATAATGGTTGGAGGATATGTTAGTATTCGCTATGAATTGTTCATAGGTCTAAACATATAAGAACCATAGTTTTGTAGTTGATGAAATGTGACCCAAGTTCTTGGTTAGAAGAACGTGTTAGAAACGAGGAGTCATTTCAACATGGAGATGAGATAATTGAATCTAGAGATTGGTAGACTTGGTTGAAGTCATGACACCAAACTAGATGAAGGTCTCATGAAGGCAGAAGTGCAGCGAAAGCGTGATCGAAAATATCGAAGTGACTTGGATTGCACTGTCGATTTGTTGAGTCTACAACATATAATATTTTGGTTTGAGAAATTTATGTTCGGGATTGAGTGAGTTTCGTGTGCACATGCTATGAGAAAGTTCTTTTGACTAATCATACGTCATGTAGGCATAAAAGGGAAACGAAAGTCTCACTCTGTAACCAAATATATTATATTCCTTATATGATGATGAGGTTTATCATGTGATGATATGAGGTTTATCATGTGATGATGAAGTAGTGTCAAAGTAGGAGACATTAACGTTTTTGCAAAGAACATAAAGAACTGTATAGTACAGACCATGGACATAACCTCTTCCACGAGCAAACATGATCAGCACAGAGACTCCATGGGTGTTGGATCGAGAAAATGTAAACTAGATTATTGACTCTAGTGCAAGTGGGAGACTGTTGGGAATATGCCCTAGAGGCAATAATAAAATGGTTTATTAGCATATTCATGTTTATGATAATAGTTTATTCTCCATGCTATAATTGTATTAATCGGAAACATAATACATATGTGGAATATAAACAACCAGTTGTCCCTAGTAAGCCTCTACCAGACTGGTTCGTTAGTCAAGAGATGGTTAGAGTTTCCTAACCATGGACTTGTTATAGTCACTTGATAACGGAATCATATCATTAGGAGTAATGATGTGGTGGACAAGACCCAATAATAAAGAGTTGCAATTGATCGTGTCACACAGTTTCATTGCCAACGCTTTTAGGATATGCAAAGTATAGTTTCCTTAGACCATGAGATTATGTCACTCCCATTTACCGGAGGAATACTTTGTGGACATCAAACGTCGCTTCGTAACTGGGTGATTATAAAGGTGGTCAGGTATCTCCGATGGTATTTGTTGGGTGACATGAATCAAGAGTGGGATTTGTCCTTCGTTGTGATGGAAAAGATATCACTGGGCCCTCTCGGTAATATAGCATCAGAAAGGTTGCAACCATGTGATTAAGTGGTAATCATGTAGATCCTATATTATGGACGAGTAAAGAGAACATGCCAGGTAACAAGATGAAACTAGATATGGAGATATCGACGATCGAATCTCGGGCAAGTTGAATATCGGTGAGACAAAGGGAATCGTATATGAGATTAAGAATCTCCGGCATCGTGGTTCAATCGATAAGGAACTTCTTTGAATATGTAGGAGTCAATATGGGCATCTCGGTCCCGCTATTGATTATTGATCTGATCATGTCTGCATGTTCTCGAACCCGTAGGGTCACACACTTAACGCTTCGATATAGCTAGGGTTTGCGATGAGATATTTGATGGTATGAACGAATGGTGATTCGGAGTCTTGGATGAGATCCTAGACATCACGAGGAGTTCCGAACGAGTCTGGAGATAAAGTTTCGTATAAGGAAGTGGTTTCCAGGGTTCCGAAAAAGTTCAGGAATTTTCCGACAGGGTACTGGAATAATTCTAGAAGGTTTCGGAGGGCCCCACCTTGGGGGGCCACGAACCTAGAAGTCCCACATGGACCAAGGGGAGGTGCAGCAGCCCACTTGGGCTGGCCGCACCCTCTCCCTAAAGGCCCATGCGGCTGGCCCATGGGAGGCACCCAAAACCCTAGGGGACTGACTTGGGGAGCAAGTTCCCTCAAGCCGCCGGCCCTAGGGCTTGGAGGAGGGGCCAAGGCAGCCCCCCCACGCCTATATAAAAAGGAGGGGAGGGCTGTCGCGTGGTACCCCATACCCTAGCCGCACCACCCCTCTCCTCCCTCCTCTCTCTCTCGTACAAGGCTTGGCGAAGCCCTGTCCGCAGGAAAACCTCCACCATCTCCACCACCACGCCGTCGTGCTGCTGGGATCTCACGAGCCACTTCTTCCTCGCTTGCGGGATCAAGGAGAAGAAGTCTACATCGAGCCGTACATGTGGATACCGCAGAGGCGCTGCTCGTGCGGTGCTCCATCGGATTGGATCGCGTGGATAATACATCTCCTCGTGACTAGATGAGTCTAGTTGCGGGGATCGACAGACCAACCCCTGCATCGACAAAAGGCTTTGTTCGTTCTTCGAGGGTAAGAGATTGGATCTCATATTCGCTACCTTCGTCTAATAGATCTAGATCCGTTGGGTTTCTTCCGCTTGTTGCGTAGGAAAATTTTTGTTTTCTATGCAACGAATCCTTCAAGAAGTGGCTTTGGCACCAATATGTTATGGAAAAGAGAACAATGATGGAGGTTTGGAAGGTCAAAAAGAAAGTCTCAAATAGTGGAGAAGGTAACCACAAGACAAAAGGAAGTCCCGTAGTTGACACTCTATGAGGAGTAGTGATTGCCATGTAACGGATGCACATAGAGCTATAAGTGTATGAAAGCTCTCCAATGGAACTAGTGGGGGTGCATCCAACTTGCTTGCTCATGAAGACCTAGAGCACTTGAGGAGGCTCATCGTTGGAATATACAAGCCAAGTTCTATAACGTTAATTCCCTACATAGTTATACTACTAAAACAACATAAGAACTCTCTACAATGAAGTGTAGGTGCTACTAGCACAAGTATGGTAAAAAGGATAGTAGTGTTGCTCCCTCTCTCTTTTTCTATTTTTTTGGATTTTGGGTGGCCTCCTTGCTCTTTTAAATGCTCTCTCATTTGGCCTCCTTTGGGCTCTTTTATTCTTTTTTTATACCTCACTGTACGAGCAACACTCTATATTACAAATGGATCATCACACTTTTTGGTACTCATAACTCATAAGAATAATACATGATGTATAAAAGAAGATATGCATGATCGAGCGTAGTGTGGAAAAAATATAGAACATGTGGCAAGCCACGCGGCACACTAACTCAATGATCAAGCAAACTATAAGGTAATGAAGAACGACATCAAGTCATGTAATGTAATGATGGATTTTGCATGGCAATGTATCTCGGAACGGCTATGGAAATGTCGTGATAGGTAGATATGATGGCTGTTTTGAGGGAGATTGTTGGCTTATGTGTAGGAGAACAGGATGAAGTTCTCCCACGGAGTTGGATGTACTCGCGAAGTATGCACCAATCTCAATGTGAGAGAGGGCAATGCGCATCACCGAAGAGGCTAGCAAAATATGGAAGTGGAAGTGCCAAAAAACAAAACTCAACAATGCATTTCGTATATTGCAAACAACTAGCAGTTTCAATGTTCCACAAATTGTTAGAGACACCCCGAGAGGGATCGTGGCGGAGACACAAGTGCCCCATTGGCTTCCCCGACTGTTGCAGTAACTACCCACTAGGAACTTATTTTCAACTGAGCAGAATTCATGACACATTAGCATTGTTGACTTAGGTTGTTTAGTTCAGAAAAGTACGGCTCCACGCTTTACTAACACATCTCCACTAATCAGCTCTAACACCATTAACCAACACATTTTAACCATTAGTTATTTTAATGCATCAAAACAATTGAAGAGTATCAAATTATCCACATAGTGATCTACAAGACTATGCAGGTTTTTTCTATTTCATACCACTACTACATGCATAGCATTTTACCAATCTAACACATTAACCAAGCAACCAAAACAACTCTCTAACAAATATAAGTGAAGAACAAGAGAGTTTAACATCAATTACTAGCAGCTCTAAATAAGATAAAAGCTAAAAGCGAGAGCTTACTAGCAAACGAACAGTAGCTAAGAATACTCAACAAGATATAACCGAAGCACACGAGTATTCAAATGAAAAAGCGGAGCGTGTCTCTCTCCCACACAAATAAAACAAGGATCCAACAAGCATATGACCAGCAAAATAACAAACAAAACTGGAAGTAAAAAGACGCTCCAAGCATAGCACATAATATGTAAAGTGATATAAATTTAGTTCAACGAAGATGACTTTATGATAGTTGATGAAGAAGAGGGGATGCCTTGGGCATCCCCAAGATTTGACGCTTGTTGTCTCTTGAAATTCTGAGGGGGTGCCATGGGGGCATCCCCAAGCTTGAGCTGTGATCCGTCTTCCATTTCTTCATTATCCTCTCCTTTGGAACTTAAAAACTCAATTCACACAAAACTTCTCATAAACTGATTAGAGGGTTAGTGCTCATAAATTAAAAATGAACATGTGTTCAACTCAAGACAAATTGCAAACAACTTTATTCGGCATTAGCTATAGTTTTCTAAGCCTCAATGTGGCACTACACCCCTAGAGTATCACATATGATGATGGTAAAGAGACGGATGCAAAATAAAAGCAGAATCTGTCAAAATCTGAACAGTCTGTAAAGATTGAATTTTTCGAGGAACTTCTGTAGCTCAAATCAGAAAAGTCAAAACTAAAGAAAGATATATAAATGTATAAGGCTTGCTTTCTAAAAATTTCAGAAAAATATAAAATTCAGAGAATTTTTAGATTTTCGAACAGTGAAGGACAAAATTCTGTTTCTGGACAGCAAAACAACACCCCGCACTTTCAATGCATTAGAGGCTAAACTTGGCACAAAAAACCAAAAGAAAAAGATACAATGAAGTTGCTACAGAGTCAAAAACTTATGACTCAATAAAAATAAAAAGCAAACTGAAAGTAAAAGATGGGTTGCCTCCCAACAAGCGCTTTTCTTTAACGCCTTTTAGCTAGGCGCAATGCCAAATATCATGTTTTTTCAAAATCGAGGGCATCATCATTCTCATCAAGTTCATGAATTGTGGAACCAGGAAAAGGACCTACAGCAATACTATTAGTAGCAACAATTGGTGGGGTAAAAGTAGTTTTACCCACTGGGGATCCTCCACTTGAATCCTTGAAAATTGGATCTTCCTTTACCATCCTCAACTCCTCTTTTCCTGCAGATGATGTATCAACTTTAGTAGTATTCCTTGGCACAAATATGAATTTAGGCATTTTAGAAGCCGAAGCCACTTTCTTTTTAGATTTGAGTGAAGAAAAAGTGGTTCCTAAGGTATCAATTACTTCCTCCAATTTATCAATTCTTATAGTTTGATTACTAGCTTTTGTTGGTTCAATGGACTTAATACTCTTAGCAATATCTTTTAAACACCCATCAAGCTTGTTAATGCCATCAAGAATTCCCTTGTCTATTTCCCTTGTCATGTCCACACTTGGTACATTATCTTCTATAACTTCTAACCTTTGCATAACATGTTCTAAAGTGATTTCAATTTTGCCCTCATTAGTTGGTGGAATACCCACAAGACCCTCTATAACATTAAAATCTTCCAAATCGTTAATTCCTAGGAAGTTTCCACCTGTGATAGTGTCTAGGACATACCTATACCAACTTGTAATGCCAACATAAAAATTTCTAAGGAGAATAGTAGCCAAAGGCTTTTTGGTGGACCTATGACGAGCATTATTAATCCTGTACCAAGCATCTTTCAGACTCTCCCCACCTCTTTGTTTGAAGGTGAGGACTTCGGACTCGGGTGTCTCAACAAGAGGAAAAGAACTAGACATAATAATAAGATAAAGTAACAAGACAGAAATAAAGACTACACTAATTTTTTTGGGTTTTAAAATTATGCAACAAGAAAAATAAGCTAACAAGAAATAAAACAAGCAAGACAAAAAACAAAGTAAAGTGATTAAGAGTGTGAGACTCCCCTTGCTGTAGCTCCAAGATCCCCGGCGACGACGCCATAAAACATGTTGATGGCATAGTTGACGGGACTGAATGTTTCTTCGATCCCCGACAACGGCGCCAGAAAACTGCTTGATGGTGTGATGGAAAGAGTTGGGTGGTGCCCCAAACGAAGGCGGAGATGCAGCTAGCAGCAGTTTTCCCTAGATATCGAACCGAGGTATATCGAACCAGTAGGACCTTGAAATCAACAACGAGGTGAATGTTGAAAATCGCTGGCACTTAATCTTCAACAGACGTGGACCTGCACACACTCAACCAAAATACTTTTCCCCCAACGGCGGAAAGGTTGTCAATCTTTCCGGTCTCGCAGAAAACAAAGCGGTTAATTATATAGTGAAATATGAAAAGTGACTAGTAGAGTAATGATGATGAAAAGTGATGAATAAAGATTGCAATTAATGTAAAAAGATGGACTGGGGACCATGGGTTCACTAGTGGAGTCTCTCAAGTAAATAGAACGGTCATATAATGGGTAAACCATTACAGCTGGGCAATTGACAAGATTATAAAACAAACATAATTTAGCTATGACAAAGAGAACATGATAATATTTATGGAGGCATCACGACAATGAACAAAGATCGTTGAGTCCAACTGGATCTTTGTCTAAAAAGTCCACCGTGGGATCGCTATCCAGCCTGTCACCCATCGGTATTAAGTTGCAAGCAACATACATTTGCATTAAGTAAAGTGCATGAAGTAAACAATACTAATATCAAAAGAGACATTAACACCGCTGTTTTACCCTTAGTAGCAACAGCACACCCTCGCCCTTAGACATTTCTGTCACTCGTGCCCAGGAACAAGAGAGGGGCATGAACCCACTATCTAGCATAAATACTCTCTCTTGGACATACACACAATCACTTGCCAAAGTAACTACGCACATCGGAGAGCATGCAAGAACATAAATCAATCATATAAGAATCATGCACAATCTGATCATAACTTTATAATCCATCGAATCCCAGCAAACACATCACATAGTATTACAATTGTCGATCTTGATCATGTTAGGCAGCTCACAAGATCATAAACATGAAGCACAAGAGAGAGAGACTACCATCTAGCTACTTCCATGGACCCAAGGTCCAAGGTGGGACTACTCACAAATCATCCCGGAGGAAGGAATGGCGATGAAGAGCCCTCTGGGATCGATCTCCCCTCCCAGGGTGCCGGGAACTGCTTCAGAATCACCCCCGAACTAGGGTTTGAGATGACGGCATGTCGGGATGTCTTCTGTGGAAAATAATGGCCGCCCCGACGTTTTTAGGTTAATTATGAATTTATACGCGTCGGAGGGGGCCGAGGAGGTGGCCCACAGGCAGGGGCGGGTCCCACCCGCGGGCCCCCCAGGCCGCGGCAGGGGACCGCCTGCGCCCTGTGGGTCGCCTCCGAGGCTGCCCTTCGGACTCCGTCTTCGTCTTGGCGTAAAAATAATCCCCGTAAATTTTCATCCAATTCCGAGAATATTTTCAGAAGTAAATTTCTGAAATACAAAAACAGGGAACTGGCACTGGGCATCTTGTCAATAGGTTAGTCCAACAAAATGCATAAAAATGATGTGATATGATAATAGAAACATGTGACAACATCACAAAATTAGCATGGATCACTCAAAAATTATAGATACGTTTAACACATATCACCTCTCCTCTCCCAAACTTCGCCGTTAGCAGATCCACCGGTACCATGTCTGGCCGTCGCGAGCTGAGCCGCTAGGAGCAGATCCACCGGTACATTCCCCAGCGCAGCGTGCAAGGCGCGGCACGTGCGCATGCCCTCGAGGCGCAATGCCGTGCTGATTTGGTGCATCAGGAGGACGAGGAGGAAGACATGCAGGGTGTGCTTTTAGCGTCTCTAGAAAGTTCGTTGCAGAAGAGCTCCGGCAAGCGAGGCTCGCTCGGCACTTCAGCAACAAGCTAGAAGCCGACACTGCGGAAGCGATCCGCCATTCGTTGGAGAATGCGGAGGCGATGGCTGCGGCGCGGTGGTGCATCCTCGGCTAGGTCCGGCGTCATTAGTGATTTGTTTCAGAAGGGGCTTGTTCACTGTAATGTTAACTTTGTGGTTAATTGTGATGATTTGGAAGATTATGTGCATGCTTATTTGCAACATTATTAGAAACAGCAGTGCGACACATCACGGCTGTGAGACACAACCTTGGATGACAGGTGGGGCCCAGGCACCAACTGCTCGGTCGTAACCGGTCAAAGGATACAAACTTGGTTGGATGTGTCGGTGGACAAAAATTCACAATGTTCTACGTGGCCAAGACTAGTTTCGTCGCCGGAAACTTGGCTCAAACTGGGCCTAATGGGCCGGGGACGAAAATCTGCAACATAAAATGTGCTAAACGTCGGGCTGAACCGGCCCTTGAGTGAAAAAAACCAAAACGTCGAGAGCAAAATCGACATTCCAATCATCCGTGACGGAAACACGCGATGGTATTGGAACATTGCCTTAGAAACGTCGCTGATCTCCGGAATTTTAGTAGTGTGGATGCGTTCGTCAATGAATTTATAGCAAAGAAATGAATTAGTCCCCCGTGCCACCCAAAGCTTTTAGACTTGCGAGAGCAGCTCCCATAGAGGAACGAGATCATTCCTCTTTCTCCTTTGTTTATCACTAGCCAATGTTTGGATGATTTCTCAGGTACAATGTGTGAAGGAGGTATTAATGTTGGTTGAATTTATATTTTGCCGGCTGGGAACCTTTGGCCAGCTCTCGGTAAATTTAAGTGACGGTAAATTTAAGTGAGCACGTAATCCATGCTCACCAGGTGAAAGGAGGGAAATGACCTTTCTTGACACAGGATATAACAAACTTCCGTACTACTTCCTCATTAGCTAAATACAGAGGCACAAAAAGGAGCATTTTGAAGGTTTAAAGGTAGCACATGATAAATTTACTTGGTATGGTGGACACTGCTGGAAAGATATTTGGCTCAAGGAGTTTGGATGCACGAGCAACATTCCCACTCAGTACAGAGTTTTTGGCTAGCAAAGGATATCGAAGCAAACAAGCACCAGCAACCGGAACAAAAATGACTATAGAACATACATTAAGCATAAACACAAACTCTATACTATCTTCCTTGTTAACCAAACTTTCATTTGATGAAAATACTTGACTATCGAACTTACAAGTATGAAAAACTTTATAAATTGAAGCTTTAACGTTAGTTCTTCACTAACGAGTCTTAACTTAAATAACCAGAAAGTTTAAACATTAGCCTACTAATCACCTCAAAACAATTGAGAAGCATAAAAATATCCACACAAGAAGATCTACAAGACTATGCAAGCTTTTCTTTATACAGTACCACATGTACAGCATTCTTTTGCTCTAACCATCAATCAAAACAACCAAAACAAATCTCTCAACAAGTATAAGTGAAGAACAAGAGAGTCTAATAACAACAACTAACAACTATTAAAACGATATAGGCGAAGCACAAGAGCTGATAAGAAAACAAAAGCTAAGAATACTCAACAAAATATAAGCGAAGCACAAGAGTATTCTAATGAAAAAGCGGAGCGTGTCTCTCTCCCAAACAAGAATGATGTGATCTAACATTATGACCAGAAAACAAACAATAGCAAAAATGAAAGCAAAATCAAATGATGCTCCAAGAATAACACATAATATGTAAAGTGATAAAAACTTAGTTTCAACGGAGACGACTTGATAGTTGTCGATGAAGAAGAGGGGATGCCCACCTTAGATGATTGAGTCTTATTGAATGTATATAGGGATTCCATGGGGGCATCCACAAGCTTATGCTTTTGTCCATTATTCAACTTCTTTCATCATCCTCTCTCGTGGAACTTAAAAACTCCCTTCACACAAAACTTCTCATAAACTGATTAGAGGGTTAGTACTCATAAAATAAAATCCACTTGGGTTCCACCAAGAAAATTGCACAAACTTAATTTATCATTAGCTACTGTTTACTAAGCCTCAAAGTGGCACTCCTTGCAAAAAGTACCGCAATTGACGTTAATAAAAGAGGCAAATACAAAAAAAGGCAGAATCTGTCAAAACTGGATAGTCTGTAAAGATTGAATTTTTAGAGGCACTTACGTAGCTCAAATCAGAAAACTTAAAACTAATTAAAGATATATAAAAGTATCAGGCATGCTGTCAAAACATTTCAGGAAAATATTAAGTTTTGGGATTTTTCGAGATTTTTTACAACAGGGACTCAGAATCTATTTCTAGACAGCAAGTCAACACCTTACACCTTCAATGCATTAGAGGCTAATTCTTGGCACACAAATTAAAAGAAAAGATTACAATATAGTTGCTACAGAAGCAACAACTCCATGACTCAAGAAAGTAAAAAAAACTGAAATAAAGATGGGTTGCCTCCCAACAAGCGCTTTTCTTTAAAGCCTTTTAGCTAGGCCCAGTTATGTCAATGATGCTCTTACAAGAATAAGAGTTGGAACGTAAAGGAGAGCATCATGAAGCAAATATCAAACATATTTAAGTCTAACTCTGTTCATATGCATAGGCATCTTGTAAGAAAATAAATCATTGGAGCATAAAGCATTAAGCATAGGAAGGCAAAGCAAGTGCAACATTAAAACCTTCAACGTAAAGAGAGGAACCATAATATTGTTGAGATATTTAAAGACATGTTTCCCTCTCTCATAACAACTTTCAGTAGCATCATGAATAAAATCCACAATATAAGTATCACATAAAGCATTCTTATCATGATCCACATGCATAAAAGTATTATTACTCTCCACATAAGCAAAATCCTTCTCATTAATAATAGTGGGATTAAAACTATCATAGCCATCATTGTAATCATCTTAAATAGGAGGCATATCATAATCATAACAAACTTTTTCCTCAATAGTAGGTGGACCGAAAATATCACATTCATCCTTATAATCATCATATATAGGAGGCATAGTATCATCAAAGCAAATTTCCTCCTTCAAGCTTGGGGGACTAAAAAGATCATATTCATCAAAACCGACACCCCAAGCTTGTAATTTTCCATAGCATAAGCTACAATGGCATTCGAAGAAATCATACTAATAACATTGCTACTAGCATGATTATTATGCAAATAAAGTTCCATAGGTTTTTAAATTTTCTCTTCAAAAGCATCATGACCAATTTCAAGATAAATTTATAAAGCTCTCTAATTTTTTTTGTTTTCCATTAAACCAAACTAGTGAAAACAAAAAACAAAAAGATTTAATTGCAAGATCTAAATAAGATACCTTCAAGAACCCACCTCCCCGGCAACGGCGCCAGAAAAGAGCTTGATGTCTACTACACGCTTATATTCTTGTAGACTTTGTTGGGCCTCCAAGCGCAGAGGTTTGTAGGACAGCAGTAAATTTCTCTTAAGTGAGTAACCCAAGGTTTATCAAACTCAGGAAGGCGTAGGTTGAATGTATCCCTCTCAAGCAACCCCGCAATTAAGATACAAGAAGTCTCTTATATCGCCAACACACCTAATACAATTGTCAGTTGTATAGATACACTAGTTGGGCGAAGAGATAGTAAAATACAAGTGATATGGATGGTAAAATGTGAATTTGTAATTCTGTAATAAAAATGGCAGCAAACGAACACATGACAAAAGTGACTTAAAACGGTGATTCAATCCTTGGAAACAAGGCCTAGGCTTCATACTTTCACTAACTGACTGACTCTCACATCATTAACATAATTAAACACATGATAATTCCCACAAAACTCATGCAAGGTAGACATTACTCGGAGATCATTCTTTCGTGGATCAAATAGGATGAGAATTGTGTAGGGCTACAAAAGCACACCTTAAATTTCGTATTCCACATCTATGGACACTTCATGTTGTCACTATCCGCATCCAAAGATAGTACTAACAAACACCACAACCTATCTCTTGAATAGACTCTTTCTAATACATCCACGACATGCGCGTTGTCACTGTCACACCATGGAGATTATACTAAACACAAGCATCAAGAAACCTCATGATCTATTCAACCCAACAATAATAAAGAACAAACTCATAATGAAGATCCCTCTAATCTTGATGCATAGTCACACACGGCACCCTCACTGTCAGCGTGGTACCATGATCACAACGGTGACTCCGCAAATTATATTAGATAACACCACATGAGCAACATCATATCCATTACATAATCATGTATTCAACTATATCAACAAACATCATGATCACAACGAACATCACATCATGGGAGAGAGAGATAACCACATAGTTATTTGTACAAGCCTCAGCCCCGATGAGGGACTACTCCCTCCTCATCGCGGGAAGCAGCGGTGTCGATGGAGATGGCTTCCGGAGGTCGATCCCCATCCCGACAGGGTGCCTGAACAGGAACAATCTGACCCCCGAAACTTGTCGGTGATGGCGGCGGAGCTCTGTTGTGTTTCTAGGAAAATCCTTCGGGGATTAGGGTTTTTTCGTCGCGAGTAATTTATAGTCCAAAGTGCGTCGCTGGGAGGTGCCTGAGGGGCAAGGGCGGCCTCCAGCGGTGGCCCCCAGTAAATAAGGTCCAGAGAGCTCCTCGGACCTCGGATTGAGCTGTTCTTGGGCTTAAAAGAAAGCTACAGAAATTCCACACAACTTTGTTCTTCAGACTTGTTTTCCATTTGACGTCGTTTTCAGTGCTAAAACTGAGAATCTCTAAAAACTGTCGGGTGGACAGATTTCAGGAAAGTCGGAGTCCACCTCCAACAAGTCTCCTTTTGCGTTTTTATCAATTTCCAAGTGATTCCTACACATCAAAGTTTAAAACAAGAATATTGTGCACTTTTGCTACTATTAATAGGTTAGTCCAAATAAATCATAAAATTAATATAAAACAAGTGGAAATGATGTTAAACATGCATGGAACAATAAAAAATTATCGATACATTTGACACGTATCAGTGGGACATCTTTTTGAAGAAGATTAGTAAGAGGTCTTGACGTCTTAGAGAAATCATTAATGAATCTCCTATAGAAATCAACATGACCAAGAAAACTACGTATACCTTTAATGTCCCTTTGGTAGGGCATTTTCTCATTTGCTTCAATTTTAGCTCTATCAACTTTGATTCCTCTCTCAGAATTTTTTTGCCCAAGCACGATGCCTTCATTTACCATAAAGTGGCACTTCTCCCAATTGAGAACAAGATTTGTCTCTTCACATCTCTGCAAAACTTTGTTAAGATTATGGAGGCAATTGTCAAAAGAAGTTCCATAGACAGAAAAATTGTCCATGAATATTTCCACAATTTCCTCACAAAAGCCATGAAAAATAGCTGACATGCATCTTTGAAAGGTAGCGGGAGCATTACATAAAACAAAAGGCATACGTCTATAAGCATAAGTTCCATAAGGACAAGTAAAAGTGGTTTTCTCTTGATCTTCCTATTTAACAACAATTTGAGAGAAACTAGAATAGCCATCAAGGAAACATAAATGAGTGTTCTTAGATAACCTTTCAAGCATTAGATCAATAAAAGGCAAAGGATAATGATCTTTTCTAGTAGCCTTATTTAGCTTCCTATAATCAATACACATTCTATATCCTACAACAGTTCTTTGAGATATGAGCTCATTATTATCATTAGCAACAACCGTCAGACCTCCCTTTTTAGGAACACAATGCACAAGACTAACCTATCTACTATCAGCAATAGGATAGATTATACCTGCTTCAAGAAGCTTTAATATTTCATTTCTTGCCACATCCTTCATCCTTGGATTTAATCTTCGTTGATGATCGACAACGGGCTTTGCATCATGCTCAAGATTAATAATATGTTGGCATATGGATGGAGAAATCCCTTGAAGATCCTCAAAAGTGTATCTGATTGTAGCTCGATGTTTTCTAAGAACTTCCAATAATCGCTCCTCTTCTTTTCCTGAAACGTTAGAATTGATAATAACATGATATATTTTCTTTTCATCTAAATATGCATATATAAGAGTATCAGGAAGAATTTTAAGATCAAACAAAGGGTCTCCCTTTGAAGGCGTGGGCGTCCCCAGCGACTCCACCGGCAAGTTGTGCTTCATAATAGCTGGCTGTGTAAAGAAGAATTCATCAATTTCTTCCCTTTCCTGCATGAACATGTCATTCTCGTGCTCCTCCATAAATTGCTGCAAAGGATCATCGGGGGTACAACAATATAAGCAATTCTTTCAATAATAAGATCCTCATTAAGTAACTCTTTCTCATAACGATGTCTAGCAAACTTAGAAAAATTAAATTCATAAGGTTCTACAGCAAAACAAACACTTTCTCTTTCTTAAAATCTATAATAGCATTACAAGTGTTTAAGAAAGGTCTACCAAATATAATAGGGAAAAATTGATCCTTAACTGAACCTAAATCAAGGAAATTAGTGGGATATTTTAACTTACCACATAAGACTTCAACATCTCTAACAATTCCCACGGGATAGATGACATCTCTATTGGCCAATTTAATTTCCAACTCAATATCTTCAAGCTCACATGGCACAATTTCGCGCATCACTTCATGATAAAGTGAATAAGGAATAGCACTTTGACTTGCGCCCATATCGCACAATCCATAATAGCAACCTATTTTAACAGAAACAACATGAGTACCAACAATTTTTGCACTTCTATCTTGCCTAACAATATCAGCAGCAGCCGCACAAAAAATTATAGTACCCCCGTCAACATTTTCAGTTACAAGATCTTTAACCAAAGCTACTGGAGAGGCAATTTCAACTTGTTCATCAGGTTCTAAAGATTGTCTTTCACTTTTATTAACCACACTAGCAACAGTAGAGTGTTCTTTATTTCTTATAGGAAACAGTGGTTTTTCAAAGTGAACAACAGGTAAGACAGATTCAATAGTACGAACTTGTATTTCATTATTAGCAAGCATGGTTTTTTTACAAACATCTTTAAAAGGTTCATGATACTTACTCAATTTTTCTTTGGGAATATTAATATGAGTTGCAAATGACTTACAAAAATCAACAACAATTTGAGAAACAAGCCCAAACTTAGCACTAAGCACATTAAAACTTTCAGTTTCCACAAAAGATTTAATGCAATTATACTCATAGTTTATATCTATTTCTTTACCTTTGTTGATTTCTCAATCCTCAGCATTACGATAGATCCTTTCAAGAAGGTCCTATTTAGCATTGACCTTTTTGCTCGTAAAAGACCCAAGGGAAGAAGCATCAAGCATATCCTTGTCATGACGTGATAGACTTGCACAAAAATTATTAACAATGATATCATTGGAGAGCTCATGATTGGGGGAATTTGATTAAAGATTTTTAATCTCCCCCAAACTTGAGCGATGCTCTCTCCGTTACGTGGTCAAAAATTATAGATATAGTTTCTATCTTGATGAATTTCATGAAGAGGATAAAATTTGGAGTAAAAGAGAGACATAAGCTCTTTCCAATCCATCAAATGAGAATTGTTCAGAAGCCTATACCAATCCAATGCTTTCTCCTTCAGTGATAATGAAAATAATTTTCTCATTATTACCTCTCTTGATACACCTGCAATCTTGAATAGCTCACACAATTGTTTAATATAAAGCAAGTGATGATCAGGATGGACAGTTCCATCTCCTGCATAAGGATTATTCATAACACGATCAATTATTCCCATAGGAATTTTAAAAGGAGGACCCTTATCCACCATGAGGACAGTGGGAGAGTCACTCCCAAACAGCATACTAAGTGAAGAGCGCTCCATAATGAAGCAAAGTAACAAAAAAAACAGCACTTACAATAAAAGTTTTCCTTACCAATAGCGCTACACTCCCCGGCAACAGTGCCAAAAAACAGTCTTGATGACCCACAAATGTAGGGGATCTATCATAGTCCTTTCGATAATTAAGAGTGTCAAACCCAGCGAGGAGCAGAAGGTGTTGACAAGTGGTTTTCAGCAAGGTTTCACTGCAAGCATGATGACGTGGATCACACGTTCGCTGGGAGACCCCAAGAGGAAGGTATGATGCAGCAAAGCAGCAGTTTCCCTTGATTACAAAACCAAGGTTATCAAACCAGTAGGACTTGGAGAAGGCTTAGCAAGGTGTCAACGGTGCTAGAAAAGCGGTGTTGCCGGCATGCTGATGTGGACCTGCACACAATCACAAACAAACTACTTTGCCCCAACGAAACAGAGAGCTTGTCAATCTCTCCGGCTTGCTAAACACAAAGTATTAAATGTATGGATGTAAAATATGATGAGAGTGAAATATGACTAGCGAGCAAATGATGATGAAAAGCTATTAAAAAGGTTGTAAGCAATGTAGGAAAATAGGACAGGGATCCACAATTCACTAGATGTGTCTCTCCAAAAGATATACATGATGCCTAAACAAATTACAGCATGGCAATTGATAGAATTGTGGGCGCACAACAAGGCTATCATAAAACAATATAGTTCACCGTTTCATCTAATATGGGCATTACGTCAAAATACATAGACCGTCTTCCAACTGCATCTATGACTAATAATCCACCCTAGGATTGCTATCCAGCATGTCACCCAAAAGTATTAAGTTGCAAGCAACAGATCATTGCAATAAGCAAAGTGCATAATGTAAGCAATGTAAATAACACAAGGAAATCACACCGCTGTTTTCTCCCTAGTGGTAACAGCACATCTCCTGTCTTAATCGTTTCTGTCAGCCCGAGCTCAGACAAGAGAGGCATGAACCCACTATCTAGCATAAATACTCTCTCATACAACATTAATAATTACTTGGCCAAAGCAACCACTAGCATCGGAGAGCATGTAAGATCATAGATAAAACACAACACATAGATGAACAAAAGCAATGACTTCCACAATTCATCGGATCCATGCAAACACAATCATGTAGCAGTTACAAATAATATGATCTTGATCATGATAGGCAGCTCACAAGATCTAAGCAATGGAGTACAAGGAGGAGAGACAACCATCTAGCTACTACTATGGATCTATAGTCCCATCATGGACTACTCACGCATCACTCCGGAGGCAGGCATGGTGGTGTAGATGCCTCCGATGTCGATTCCCCTCTCCGGCAGGGTGCCGGGAAGAGCAACAGAACCCTCCCGAACTAGGGTTGGAGTGGGGGCAGCCTCGGACGTCTTCTGGAAATATGATCTTCTTTTTTAGGGTTTTTGCGTCGAGGGGGAATTTATAGGCGAAGAGGCAACACGAGGAGGCGAAGGAGGCGCCCAGGTGGGCCCCAGGCGCGGCCTAGGGGGCCGCGGCTAGGTGGCGTCTGGAGCCCCTGGGGCTCCCCTCCGAGCGTCCTTCGGGTTCCGTCTTTGTTTCATATTGGAAATAATTCCTGTAAATTTTCAGCGCGTTCCGAGAAACTTTCTAGAACAACTTTTCTGAAACAAAAAGACAGTAGAAAACAGGAACTGGCACTGGGCATCTTGTTAATATGTTAGTTCGATAAATCATGCCAAAATGATATAAAAACATTATAAAAACATGTGGCACTGATATAAAACCAAGCATGGAACATCAAAAATTATAGATACGTCGGAGCTAGACAAACATCGACCGTGGTGAGCGATAGTGTATACACCTCTTTACGGGTGGAATTTTTAGTCACCTGGGTGCATCTTTCATGGTATAAGGTGATGCATAGACTGATTTGTTGACATAAATATAAAGAAAAAAAAATTCCTACCCTAATGCATGTGCATCAGGGTGAGCACATGCAGCTCCGCCCCTGGCTCGTACTCGAGTAGGTAAGTGATAACAAAATAATTTTTGAAGTGACATGCTACCAAACACAATCTTGATCATGTAATCATGTAAAGCTTATGAACTGAATGCATTGATCCAAAACAAAGGTTCATTGAATGAAACAAACAATGATTAACCAGGTGTAACATCTAAGCAAGAATTAACTAGAAAAGAGTACCTTGGAGATTTAAAAGCATAACACTTGAGAATGATTGATATCTCACAAAGCAATATTAGTTCAACAAAGGAGTTTGGCCAACACAAAGGAAGATTTAAGTTTTCAACAAAAAGTTTCAACTTGCAACTTGTTTATCTCGAGATAAAGTCAATACAAAGTTTTCACTGTTAAACATAAAGATAACATGAAGTAAAACATGAACCAAAGTTGATACCAAGTGATTGTTGAGGGAGTTAAGAAGGAAGAAGAAGACTGACTCAACATAAAAGTAAAAGAAAGACCCTTCGTAGAGGGAAGTAGGGATTAGTCATGTGCTAGAGCTTTTTATTATTATTTTTTATTTTTGACAGAAGTAAATAAAAGATCGCAACTATTGTTGCAACAAGTGGCCAAATCATTTTTAGCATAAAGGATAAGCCGGTGGTGTTACTTATGATGATTAAAACGTTCCTGAGGTCACATGGAAATTTTTTCTGCCTAACCATTTTCATTGCACGCTGTTAATTAATCTTCAATGTTTTGATAATTGTTGTGTGTGGGTGAACCTATGCTAGCACCGCCCTTACTTGGACAAATGGATACTTGTGATTAAACCTCTTGCAAGCATCCACAACTACAAGAAAGTCATTAAGCTAACAACCTAACCACAGCTTTAAACTCCGAGATCCTACACTCCCTAGTGCAGTAGCTTGTGAACTGGGGTTTAGGTTGCTGTCACTCCGGCAACCCTACCGTAGGAAAACTAAATACACCATGCATTCCCCTAGTGTCGGAGAACTGTCCCAGGAACTGGGTGTGTCTCACGAAGGATCAAGTAAGGGGCTGAACACGGAATCAAACAACCCTCAACGTGCTCCGGCAACGGTGCTCGTCGGACTCGCTGCGGGGAAGCACTGCAGAGAGGAACGCGCGATGTTACCCAGGTTCAGGGCCCTCTAGGTGAGGTAAAACCCCTACGTCCTGCTTGATGTGTATTGCACTTGCTTGGAGAGGTTTCGGTACCGGGCGAGCTTGGCGAGCTCGAGGTGGCTACAATGGCTAACCCTAGAACCGGGGGAAAATGTGAGCCAGAGTCGAACCCTAGCAACTCTCAATCTTGGAACCCTTTGCCCGGACGGGCTCCTCCTCCTTTTATAGGCGTCTCGGACGTCTTCCACCCAAACATTCGAGCGGGAAGGGCTACCACATGGTGACGAAGGAGGAGGCGCGGTGCACCATAAAGGTAGAATCCATGGACGCGGTCCACGGCAGGGGAGCGGTGTCACCAAACCTGAAAAGGGGCACCGGCCGTCCAGGACGGTGGGCTGGCGCTGCAGAGGTGGAACGGGTCCCACGGTGACGTCGCCCTTGGAGCGTAGCTGCAGACGGTTCCCTTATCACCAAAGTGGCAATACTCGTTGTCCGCTTTGCTTGGTGCTGCTTTGTTGACTCCATTATACATGGAAACGGCAACTGCGGCGTCGTCGTCACCGCGCGTAAGCGCACGCGTCACTCTGCACAGAGTGCAGAGCCCATGTGCGCTCTGCCGAAGGGGCAGAGCTGGCTTCGAGAGGAAGGAAGCCTCGCGAGGCAAAAAGACTCGCCGAGCCTTTCGGCTTGGTCCTTAGCAGAATTGCTGGTGGCGTCCGAAACGCCCTCTCGAGGAGAGGTCCCTCGCCAAGGGAGAAAAACCCTCGGCGAGGAGAAGAGGTCCCTCGCGAGGAAAAACCCTCGCGAGGCTCGCCAGGCTTGGAGAGCCTGGTCCTTAGCGAAATCTTCTGAAGAATCTTGTGGGCCCTGGCAGGCCGGCCCGTGGTACCCTGGTTTCCACTGTGCCGACAGTAGCCCCCGGGCCCGCGATGGGCACGCCGAAGCCCATGGATGAAGGCGAAGCGTCGAGGGCCCAACGGTGCCTGCCAGGGCCGTGACGCGTGGGGCGCAGCGGTTGCGCCCACGGCCACGATCTCCTCGGCTCCAACGGGCGATGTGGCGGGGCCCGCAGTGACTCGGGAGCTGGTCAATAAAGCCTGGGCACGCAGACTGCGCCCCTCACTTCTCCCATAACTCCTCTGCACTCTTCTCCCAACGCCTCCAAAATACCTCCTTCTTCCCAGAGCGCTCCAACTCCAAGGCTTCGTCTTCTTCTCCGGCGACCGATGGCTCCCAAGAAAGCAAACATCGACCCGAAGGGCAAGGCCGCGATGGGGGCCGTCATGTCGGCATCAGCGGCGCGCGGTGCTGCCCTCACGGAGGCGCTGCCGCCGACCCGCGTCAACGCGGTGGTGATAGCAAAGGTGCGCCATGTGGCGGCGGCGGGCACCAATGAGCACGGCGCCACCGAGATGAGGCCGTCCGGTAGCAGGCTCTCCGAGGGGTTCTACCCCATCTTCATCCATACCCTTTACGCCGGTCTGGTTCCTCCCTTCTCTGAGTTCCTCTTGGCGATCCTGGAAGTGTACCAGATCCAGCTGCTTCATCTTCACCCCAACTCCATCCTCATCCTTGCCATCTTCGCCCACCTCTGCGAGGCCTACATCGGCATTCGTCCCTCAGTGGAGCTCTTCCGCAGCTTTTACTCCCTCCGAAGCACCGCCCCCGACGAGCGGCTCGGCTGCGTCTCCTTCCGCATCGCCGCCGCCAGGAGTGATAACTACATTCCCATCGCCTGGTGCGGCGAGAACGCCATCACCAAGGTGACGAAGAAGGTGGAGAAGTTCCGCGAGAAGTGGCTCTTCGTCGACGCCAAGAAGACAAACCCTCTCCTGGAGGTGCCCGAGGGGCCCCCGAGGAAGTGGGCGCGCTGGGCGAGCGAGGACTTCAGGGGCCCGAAGCTTGACGCGGTGTACGTGTGCATCCAGCGCATCCGCGAGGCGGGGGTCACCGGCCAGATGGTGGCAAGGGACTTCACGAGGCGCCGGATCGCTCCCCTTCAGTGGCACTCCGAGCCGGTGTGGAAGTACATAGGCAAAAGGGACGCGATGCGGCTGAGCTTGGACGGCTTCGAACCTGAGGTGCTGCGCCAGGTTATGGGGGTCCTCTTCGCGACGACGGAGATCCCTTCTCCTGCCAACGAGCAGGCCCGGCCAATCATCGACTTTGCCGAGGAGAGCATCGTGGAGCAGCGCCGGTGCATGCCCGTGTTCGACGAGTGGGGCATTGTGCCTGCTGGGCACCGCGGGCCTCGCCCCAATCCGTGGGCGGCGGAGCCGGAGTACATGGAAGAATCTCCGGAGCCGGAGGAGGTAGAAGAGTCTAGCGAGGAAGAGGCCTCGCGAGGCGAGGACCCCCTCGGCGAGGACGAGGCCTCGAGAGGCGCCAACCCCTCGAGGGGCTCCGCGGGATCCTCAAGGAACGCTCCCGCCGAGGTGGACCTCCGGGTGCTTTCCTCCAGCAATGAGGAGGATGCCTTCCGCGTCGCCCGCTCCCGACGCGTCGAGGAAGAGGAGGAGACGAGCGGCGGCGGGGCAGGATGCTGCGAGCCCCGCTCCAAGGCCATCCATGACAGGAGAGCCACGACCGCGGAGAGCGCTCCTCGCGAGGAGGCAAGGGTGCCTCATGAAGAGGCCGGAGCAAGCAACACCCAACCGCCCAAGGCGAAGAAAAGGGTGTGGGTGATGGCTGACGAGTAAGTCTTGGCTCTTCTTTCTTCTTTAGCATTTTGCTTCTGGAAAACCCTCTTGAAGGATCTTCAACTTGTCTTCCTTTCAGGCGTACTGCGGAGCCAAAGAGGCGGCGGCTCCGCAAGCTTGGAGAGACCGCCAGCGTCGTCACGGAGACGCCTGCGGCTGACGAGCCGCGGCAGGCAGCTGTTCCTCCCGCGGGCGAGCACCGTGCGGAGGTGGTGGTCGAAGAGGCGGCGCCGTCACCAGTTCGAGCGGCAACTCCTCCCGTGGTGGCGCACCGCGCGGAGGAGGTGACTGAAGAGGCGGTGCCATCTTCGGCTCGGGCGGCGACTCCTCCCGTGGTGGAGCACCGCACGGAGGAGGTGATAGAAGAGGTGGTACCGCCATCGCCAACTAGGACGGCCACTCCTTCCGTCCAGCTCGAGACGGAGGAGGAGAGAGTGGACGAGTAGATCATCATGGAGCCGCCTCCAGAGGAGGGGGAGGCTCCCTCACGAGGGGCCGATGCTGCCGAGGCCACGGCGGACGCGGCCGTCACCGAAGGGGCAGGAAGCGCCCCTGAGGAGCAGGAGGCGGAGGCACCTCCGGAGCCTACGGGCGCCGGAGCCGAGCGCGAGAGGACGCCCAGCCCCCTGAGGGCAACCGAAGCGGGTGCCGAGGGAGGCGCCCCCACGAGCCCCCGGGCCGCACCAGAGGCGGCCGCGAGCCCAAGGCTAGAGGCCTCAGGCGCCTCGACAAGGATCGAGGCCTCCGCACCCAGCAGTGCTGCGGGGACCTTGGCGCTGCTGGAACCGCGGCGCCAAGTTCGTCGCCGAGTCGTCCTTAACCAGGCGCGAAGGACGCTTGACGAGCTGGAGGAGAAGCTCGCCGAAGAAGAACTCGCCCTAGCGGAGGAAAGGACAAGGCTTGGCGAAGCCTGGGCCCTCCTCCACGAGAGGGTGGAGATGTGCCGCCGACAGGATGCGGCGGCCCAGGCGGAGCGCCAAGAGGCCCTTCGCTTCGCCAAGGAGACCCGCGACAGCGTCAAGCGGGAGGCGGAGGAGGTGATGGACCAACTGGACGCTGCCAGGGAGGCGCTCGAGGTGGAGACCGCCTCCAAGCACGAGGAGCTAGCGGCCACGGAGCAGAAATTCGCCGCTGACTCCGAGGTCGCAAGAGCCAGCTTGAAGGAGCTCCGCGAGCTGCTGGATGCTCGTGAAGGGCAGCTGGCACCGCGTGACGCGGAGCTGGCGCGATGCGAGGGAGAGCTCTCCCTCCGCGAGAAGGAGCTGCGCCAGCGCGAGGAGCAGGCCCAGCTGCTCGAGGAGGCCCAGGCCACCCGCGAGGGGCAGCTGCAGAAGCGCGAGGACCTGGTGGCCCAGAATGAGGCCACCTACGCGGAGCGCCACGAGAAGGCCAACGCCGACATCGCGGTGAAGCAGAAGAGGATCAAGGAGGAGGCCGACACCAGGGTCTAGCTCATCCGCGAGAGTCTCTCCAAGGATTATGACGACAAGGCCAAGAAGCAAGAGGGTCGCTTCAAGTCCAAATGCAAGGAGCTCCTGGACCGCATCCAGAAGCTCGAGCAGGAGGAGAAGCGGATGACCTCCTACCTCGAGCATGCCAGGGAGGCTCAGGCTCGCGCAGAGGGGAACGCCATCGCCCTGGAGAGAGACCTGGACGAGCTCCGATGGCAGGTGGGGCCGGCCGCGGATCTTGCGGAACAGGCACGGGACCAGCGCCAGATCGGCCGGTCCATGACGCGCCAGCGCCAGGGCATTCTCCAAAGCTTGGTGAACCGCGCGCGCGCCGTTGGGGATGACGCAAAAAGTTGCTCGCCGAGGGCGATCAGGGGTAGAACTTGCCCAAATGCTGGATGTTCCAGGGGTTGGCGACAGGGATGCCGTCCTCCGTCTCGAGCCGCGCGGAGCCAGGCCTGGCGATGTGGACGACCCTGTAGGGTCCTTCCCACATTGGTGAGAGCTTGTGGAGGCCTTCCCTGGAGAGGATTCTCCTCAGGACGAGGTCTCCTGCTTCGAGAGTACGCGGGCGGATGTGGCGGATGTGGTAGTGACGGAGATCTTGCTGATACCTTGCCGCTCTCAGGGCCGCATTTCGGCGGAGCCCTTCAAGCAGCAGGAGGTCGTCGTTGCGTAGTTCGTCCAGCTCAGCCTCCTTGAAGGCCAAGACTCGGGGAGAGCCATGAGTGATCTCGCTGGGGAGGACGGCTTCAGCACCATAGACGAGGGAGAACGGCGTCTCACCAGTTGGCTTTGTTGGCGTGGTGCGGATGGACCAGAGCACCGAGGGGAGCTCATCGATCTAGTGCTTGCCGCTGGCCTTGAGGCGGTTGAAGCTTCTCATCTTGAGGCCCTTGAGCACCTCGGCGTTGGCTCGCTCAGCCTGTCCATTGCTTCGTGGGTGCGCCACCGAGGCGTAGCAGATTTGGGCGCCGAGGCTGCCGCAGTAAGACTTGAAGGCGCCGCTGATGAATTGCGAGCCGTTGTCGGTGATGATGCGATTGGGCACACCGAAACGGCAGACCAGGCTCCTGATGAACTTCACCGCCGACTTCGCTGGTATGGTGCGCACGGGTTCCACCTCAGGCCACTTGGTGAATTTGTCGATGGCGACGTAGAGGTAGCGGTAGCCCCCGAGCGCTCGTGGGAAGGGTCCCAGGAGATCCAGCCCC
The DNA here is from genome assembly GCA_012064385.1 of Puccinellia tenuiflora. Classification (NCBI taxonomy): domain Eukaryota; kingdom Viridiplantae; phylum Streptophyta; class Magnoliopsida; order Poales; family Poaceae; genus Puccinellia; species Puccinellia tenuiflora. The sequence continues at coordinate 17,908 of QRDG01002091.1, read as the reverse complement.
CAGACCGCGAACGGCCAGGAGAGTGGGATCGTTTGGAGTCCTTGCGCGGGCTGGTGGATTTTCTTGGCGTGGAATTGGCATGCGTCGCAGGACTGGATGATGGCAGCTGCGTCTTGAAGCACTGAGGGCCAGTAGAAGCCACTCCGGAAGACCTTGCCTGCAAGGGTGCGCGAGGACAAATGGTGGCCGCACTCTCCGCTGTGTATGTCCTTGATGAGCTGGCGGCCCTCCTCGGCAGGGACGCACCGCAAGGCAACCCCATTGGGGCGCTTACGGTATAGGTCTCCGTCGTGGGGGCAGTACGACCTGGCCTGGCGAGCGATTCTTTCGGCTTCAGCGTCTTCTTCGGGGAGGACTCGATTTTGTAGGTAGTTCTTGATCTCGTCGATCCAGCTAGTGTCTTGTCGTACCAAGGTCAGCAGCAAGCGATCGCCTGAGGGCAGCCCGCAGTTTGGTGCTCCACTTGGTGGGGCTGGTGGGAGCTCCTCGTCGATGCTGATAGTGGCCACTGGCTGCTTGACCGAGGCCTTGGTGAGTCTCTCCTCGAACACTCCAGGCTTCTGGGCTTCCCTTCTTGCTGCTCGCCTGGCTAGATCATCTGCTTCTTGGTTTTCTGCTCGCGGGATGTGCTTGAGCTCCATGCCCGTGAAGTGCTTCTCCAGCTTGCGTACCTCTTCAAGGTAGGCCACCATGTAGGTGTCCTTAGGCGTGTAGCTTTTGTTGGAGAAGTTGACGAGGAGCTGAGAGTCGCCCTTGATGAGGATGCGCTTGATGCCGAGGGCAATGGCGGCTCTGAGCCCGGCGAGCAGGCCTTCATATTCAGCAATGTTGTTGGAGACCTTGTCGTTGTCTTTGAAGCATAGCTGCATGGCGTAGTAGAGCTTGTCGCCTTTTGGTGAGGTGAGGACGGCACCAGCCCCTGCACTCTTGGCCGCGAAGGCGCCTTCGAAGTGCATGGTCCAGGAGCCTGGTTCCGTCCCACCTGAGGCTGTGGCCTCCTCCTCTTGAGGCTCTTCTTCGCGTGTGTCCATCCACTCGGCCATGAAATCGGCCAGCGCCCTGCCCTTGATGACCCTGGTGGTGTCAAACTCCAGCTCGAAAGGTTGTAGCTCGATGCCCCAGCCTGCGACGCGATCTGTTGCGTTTGGGTTGCGCAGGACTTGCTCCAGAGGGTATGAGGTGACCACCTTGATGGGGTGGCCCTGGAAGTAGTGGCGCAGCTTCCTGGAGGCGCTGAGGAGCGAGAAGAGGAGCTTTTGCTGCATGGAGTAGCGCTCGCGAGCGTCCCGCAGCACCGTGCCTGCGAAGTAGACGGGATGCTCGACGAGGGTAGTCGTTGGCGTGGCAGCAGCTGGCTCCTCTCCAGGCTCGGTGGAGTCCTCAGCGAGGGTTTCTTGAGGCCCCGCTTGTAGGGGCTCGGCATGAGGCTGGAGCCTTGACGAGGGTGCTTTCTTGTCGGGTGGCTCTGGGCTTGGCGAGGCGGAGGTCTGCTTGGCGAGGACCGGCTCTTCCCTTTCAACCACCAAGACCGCGCTTGCCGTCTGAGGAGTAGCTGCAAGATATAGCTTCAGAGGCTCGCGAGGGCGTGGGGCAACCATGATGGGTGGGCTCGCCAGGTATTTCTTCAGGTCCTCAAAGGCCTTTGCTGCTTCAGGGGTCCACTTGAAGGGACCGGACCTCTTCATGATCTTAAAAAATGGCAGCGCCCTCTCGCCGAACTTGGAGATGAAACGGCCAAGGCTGGCCATACATCCCGCCAGGCGTTGCATGTCCTTGAGGCGACGAGTAGGCTGCATCTGCTCTATGGCTTTGATCTTGTCGGGGTTGGCCTCGATGCCACGGTGGGATACCAGGAACCCGAGGAGCTTGCCTGAAGGGACCCCAAAGACGCACTTGGCGGGGTTCAGCTTGATGTTGACCTTGCGCAGGTTGGCAAAGGTCTCCTCGAGTCCTGGATGAGCGTGCTTTCTTCACGAGTCTTGACGACGATGTCATCGACGTAGGCCTCTGCATTCTTCCCCATTTGAGCCCCCAAGGCGATCCTCATGAGGCGCTGGAAAGTGGCGCCGGCGTTCTTCAGGCCGAAGGGCATGCAGACGTAGCAAAACACACCACAAGGGGTGAGAAATGCTGTCTTCTCCTCGTCCTCTTTCGCCATCTTGATCTGGTGGTAACCAGAGAAGGCATCCAGAAAACAAAGGAGCGCGCAGCCGGCGGTGGAATCCACGATCTGGTCGATCCTCGGGAGGGGATAGGGATCTTTGGGGCAGGCCTTGTTGAGGTCGGTGAAGTCGATGTAGAGGCGGCTTCCTCCGGTGTGTTTGGGGACGACCACACCGTTGGCGAGCCAAGTGGGATGGACCACTTCCTTGATGATGCTGGCCTTCTTCAGCTTCTCTACTTCCTTGATGATGAAGTCTTGCTTCTCTAGCGCTTGGCGCCGCACCTTTTGCTTCACGGGGCGTGCGTTTGGACACACGGCTAAGTGGTGCTCGATCACCTCCCTCGGTACTCCGGACATATCTGACGGTGTCCATGCGAACATGTCAGCATTTGCCCTGAGGAAGGCGACGAGCGCGCTTTCCTATTTGGGAGGCAGGTTGGCGCCGATGGTGACGCTAGCCCCCGAGCCGCTTGCCTCAAGAGGCACCTGCTTTGTCGCGGCCTTCTCCTGAGAGAACAGCTGCTTCTTCTTCGCGGGGGGCCTCGGCAGGGGCTCCTCGTCCTCGTCAGCGGGTGACGCCACCGCGGCAGCCTTGTAGGCCGCTTGCGCAGCGTACAAGGCGTCCGAGACCACGCCGCGGATGACGATGGTGCCACCCGAGCCAGGGAGCTTGACGAGGTTGTAGGCGTGGTGGGTCACCGCCATGAACTTGGCGAGGGCGGGGTAGCCGAGGATGGCGTTGTAGGGCAGGCCTATGTGTGCGACGTCGAAATCGATCAGCTCGGTGCGGTAGTTGGCCTGGGTGCCGAAAGTGACGGCGAGCCTCACCTGCCCCAAGGGGGTGGTGAGACCCTCAGTCACCCCCGAGAAGGGCCTGGTGGGCATGAGCCGCTCGTAGGGCACCTGCAGCTTCTCGAATGTCTCAACAGAGATGACGTTGAGGCCTGCACCCACATCAATGAGCGTCTTAGAGACGGCAATGTTGTTGATGGTGGGAGTGCAGACCAGCGGGATGGTGCCGACGGTTGAGGTGGACTTGGGGTGGTCGGTGGAGTCAAAAGTAATAGGGCACTGGGACCACTTGAGGGGCCTGGAGGCCTCTACCCCAGGAAGGGCTGCCGCGACCTCGCGAGCGAATTGCTTGAAGTGGCGATTGGAGCTGGGGGATTGAGCCCCGCCAAGGATGCAAGCGGCCCCGCGAGGCACCTGGTAGCCCTCAGGAGTCTCAGCAGGGAGGTTGTCGTTCAAAGGCTGGGCGGCGTTGGCCTGGGGGTTCTGCTGGTAGTTGTCGTCGTAGTTGTTGTTCCAGCGTCGCCCTCCGCGGCCGCCGCCGCGGCCTCCGCGGCCCTGCGGCCGACCGTTTGCCTCGCGAGCCTCGCAAGCCTCGCGAAGCCTCTTGAGGTCGTAGCAGTCCTCGGTGGCGTGGGAATGCCTGTTGTGGTAGACGCAGAAGGGGCTGTCGTCTTTCTTCTCGGGTCTTGCGGCTGGGGTGGCAGCTTGGCGAGGCTGCTTGGCGTCAGGTTCAGCCGCGAGGACCATAGTGGTCTTGCGCTTCTCGGTGGATTTCTTCTTCTTCTTGGACCCCTCGGCGGGGTCCCCTGGCTCGTTCTTGACGAACAAGCGGCCCTCCTCAGCCTTGGCGCACTTGTCCGCCAAGTCGAAAAGCTTGACGACGGTGGTGATGTTGTCATGGATGCCAAGCTTCTCGAGCATCCGTACATCCGTGACCCCAGCCTGTAAGGCCGAAATAACCTGCGCGTCGGTGGCGTTGGGGATTTTGTTGCGTACTTGGCTGAAGCGCTGGATGTACTTGCGGAGGGTCTCGCCGGGCTTCTGATGCACGGCGCGGAGGTCGTTGTACGTGAGGCCGCGCTCGTACGTGCCTTTGAAGTTGGCGACGATAAAGCACCGGCAGATGTCCTCCCAGGTGTTGATGGACTCGGCGGGGAGGTTGGTGAGCCATGAGGACGCGGAGTCCTTGAGGGCCATGGGGAACCAGTTCGCCATGACCTTGTCGTCGCCCCCGGCGGCCTGGATGGCCAGAGTGTAGAGCTGCAGGAACTCCAGGGGGTTGTTCTTGCCGTCGTAGCGCGGAGGAAGATCCGGCCGGAACTTGACTAGCCAAACGACGCGACGGAGGCTGCGAGTGAACGCAGTCGTCGTGCCGTAGGTGACCGTGCCGTTGGCGAGGGTGGCGCCCGGCGGCGGCGACATCATGGACGGCGCGGTTGTGGCGATCCTGGTTGCGCTCAATGCTCACGCGTGCGTCCTCCGGGGCTCGCTGCACGATTTGGCAGTCGTGTGGCGACGACGCGTGCGACGCGGCGCGGTTGTCGCGAGGAGGAGGAGCCCCAGGGGCAGTGACGAGTAGTGGACTCGGCAAATCCCAAGGTTGCGTACCCCGGGTTGATTGAGGGGGAGAGAGTATGAATCGCTGGTGGTTAAGACGGCTAACAGGGGGCGAGTTTACCCAGGTTCGGCCCCTCGAGGTGAGGTAAAGACCTACTCCTGCTTGTCTGGAATTATCGAGGTGGCTACAATGGCGAGATGCAATCTCGCTAGGGTTTGCTTGCTGGTTGCTTGACCTAGACGACGCACCCTCCTGGCCTTTATATCACAGGCCAGGTCTCGGGTGGACGGTGCAGATTGCACGTTACAAGATAAGGAGAACCATCACCGGCCTAACCGACTACTTGGGCCACACGGTACACTTCATGGGCTTCAATGGACTTCTCTTGGCGTGACCCAGGTACCACCACCGTGGGGCACCCGAAAGGTAGCCCCACGACAGTAGCCCCCGAGTGCTTAGTCGAATCGCAGAGTCGAGTAAAGGACTCCTTCCTCCGGGCACGCCACCTGACTCCTTCGCGAGCCAATCTTCGGCTGCTACTGTCTTGAATAATCGAGTGCGCTTCATGATTTTCTTGACTCGCCAGCTTTCGACTGTCGTTGTCCTTAGTCATCGGGTGCGCGAACAGCGCTCCCGATGGGAGTAGCCCCCGAGATTAAACTGAATTGCTTGCAATTGAGGTTAAACTCAATTTTTCTTCAGTCGAAAAGCCCGCTCCCGATGGGAGTAAAAAGATGACTCGAAATGCCCAAGTCAAAACTGGCCTTGTTCGACTTACTTTATACTCAGCCTTAATGGCCTACGGAATCGACTTAAACTCAGCTATGAAAGCTTACTGGTTGGAGTCCACTCGAATGATGAATTCGGGTGTCATCAGCTTTGTAAAGCTTACTATGTATTTGTCTCACTCGAATAGATTATCGAGTCGACTCAGCTCTCAGAGCTTACTGTTCCTTGTTGCACTCGAAAAATCTGTCCGGGTGCTCCATCAGCCCGTTGGCTTACTTTATACGCTTCCGGTGATGACGTCAGGGCTGACGTTTTCGGCGTGCTCTGCATCCGATGGGACGTAACAGAGTGGTCCCAGTGTCAGTATTGACTGTTCTGACCGTTGGGCGCGAAATTTTCGTGGTATGATGATGGCGCCTCGATTCCCGCGCGTAGTGGGCGGCGTGGCCGGCGACGGTTGCTATCTCCGCGCGACGCGTGGACGGCCAGATGTTGCCTCGAGTTGCGGCTTCATGGAGGACGGCCAGGATGAACTGACCCCGCGGTACATAATCTTCACCGCGGTGGGGAACAGCTCACGCCTTCCTCATTTCGCCGCCATCTCGTCTGCTCTCTCCTCCAGTGCTATTCCTCCATTGCTGATCTTGCGCCCAGTTCACCAGAGACTCTCTCCTCCCCCGCTAGCACCATGGGCCAGAAGAGGGCGAAGGGAGCGGAAGGCTCCGCCGCCGGCGACGACGCCGGAATGAAGAAGCTGGAGGGCGACTGGGGGAAATTGTCCGTGAAGGCGGCGGAGCTGGACGCCCTCCGCGACCAAGGGTTGCTGCCGCCGACGAGCACGGCGACAACGCGCGCCCCCGGTAAGGATGTGATCCCCTCTCCTCGCGATGGGGAGCGCGTGTGCTTCGTGGAGTTCCTTCCGCGAGGCTTCGGGTTCCCCATCCATGATTTTGTTCGTGGTCTTCTCTACGCCTATGGGATTCAGATGCATGATCTGAATCCCAACAGCGTATTGAACATTGCGAGCTTTATTGTGTTGTGCGAGTGCTTTTTGGGGATCGCACCCAACTGGAACTTGTGGAAGTCGCTCTTCATGGTGCGACGGATGGTGGGGCGGTCGAAGCAGACGTTCCCCGTGGGCGGCTTCGGAATCCAGCTGCGCGGCGACACAAGCTTCTTCCAGCTGAAGAAATCCGACTCCGTCCAGAACTGGCGGAAAAAGTGGTTCTACATCAAGTGGGACCAAGAAGGCCTTCCCGAGTTCGCCGCTGATCGTCCTCTGCGAAGGACCAAGGCTTGGTCGCACCCTCTGTCAAAGGAGGACAAGGAGTCGACCAAGCCACTGCTGGCGCTGCTCCGCGGGTTGCTGACGACGCTCGGACGCGAGACAGGTGGCATTCACCTTATCGCAACTTTCCACAAGCTGAAGGTGCAGCCGCTGAGTCGACGCCAGCCAATGTGGGAGCTTGCAGTCGACACCTCGCTTGATGACGCACAGATCGCGACTAAGGTGAAGAACATCACCAGCCTTCGGGCCGCCGATCCGTGCAACGTTAGCTGCCCAGTCGAACCATATGGGCCAAACAATCCCGTGCCTGAGGTAAGCACCTTGAATTCTCTTTGCTTTGCTTTAGTCGACAGTTTTTCTTGACTCACTTTTCTGCTCGCTGCTCGTCAGGATCGAAGGGCTTATGTGAGCCTTCCTCCGCTGATGGAGAATGGACCTCACGATGAGGCCACAGTCGTCGAGCAGGACGACGATGAAGATGAACTCCCTTCTGCTCACTCGCCGAATGAGGAAGCAGAAGAGGATGACGAAGATGAAGAGCCGCTGCGGAAGCGGCTAAGACGAAGGAATGTCGACTCCACCTCGGGGTCGTCTCCGTTGAAGGAGGTGGTTGCGGAGGACAAGGAAGCCCGCGACTCATCCTCCGATGCGGATGAGCCGGTTGATCCGCTGTTCGTGTCTCCACTGAATTCAGCGCCGCCCGCTGGGTTTGGGGGGATGGCATCTCCTCCCATGAGCAGCGAGGATGAAGATGTCACCAGGTAAGCCTCTGCGAGTACGCCTTTTTGTCTTTGTTCTTCTTTCGACTCCTCGGAGGCTTGTCTGAAGTTTTGCTTCTTTACACAGCCATCACACTGGTGGGGATGGCTCTTCGCCTCGAGAAGAGGAACATCAATCTGCAGCTGTCCCGGAGCGAACCACTGGGGCACCCGAAGAGGCGCCTGAGGCCAATAATCCTTTGACGTTGAAGACGTCAACCTCCAAGGGGCCAGAAAGAGCTGCTGATACGACTGCAGTGGATGCTGAGCTACTGGAGCATGTAAGTACATTCTGTCTTAGCCTTGCAATTTCTTGTGTCGGGTGCGCGAACAGCGCTCCCGATGGGAGTAGCCCCCGAAGATGTGCGTGACTAGGATAGTCGGGCACAGATTGACACTTTTGCTTCTTTGCACAGCCGTTTTGTCGTCAGCTGCTGGAGGGAGCCACAGCCTTCATGCGAATGGAGAAAGAGGAAGGTCGACTCCGCACTGCCCTGGAGCAAGCCAACAGTGAGTATTAACCTTTTGCATTCGAGCGGTGCTTCGATCGTCTTCATTATTGACCTTTCTCCGATAATCCACAGGCGAAAAGGAGAGCATGGCGAAGCGGATCGCGGAGCTGGAGAGATCACTCGGTGCAGCTCGACAGCATGAACAAACTCGGGGTGACCTGGAGAGGACCCAGGTTGAACGCTTGCTCGGACTCGCCAATGCGATCGGAGGTGAGTATCTCGGCTCGTTGCCTACTTTGACTTTTGTCGACTTCTGATGTGTCATAAATGCGGTCATCCACTTTGTTCAGAGCCGTGCGGAGGCGCTCCTCCAGCAGAGTCTTCCAGTGAGAATGTCGACCTGGAGACGGCTGTTGGCTTCGTTGATCGTGCCCATGCGTATGCTTCGACCGCACTGCAGCAATCTTCGGCGGAGCTGCAGAAGTCTAAGGATGCTCTGGCGAGTGTGCATCGGAGCATCTTCCCCAGCCAGCCGTTGCCGACCGATGTTGACGCGCTTGCGTCCCCGTTTGAAGGCGAGGCGACCACCCTGGCGGACTACACGCGTGCCCAGACGGTACGCGGCTCAGAGTTCACTTTCCGGCTTTTGCTTGGTCATGAGGTTGCAGGCGACTTCGAGGCAGTTGTCAGCGACTTTCCTCGAAAGCCCGATGGCAAGACCAAGTCGCTAAACAGCGTCAAGGCAAGAGCAAGTCAGTTAGCTGTTAAGCTGATTGATACCTTTGAGAGGAAGCTTGCCAGAGCTGCAGAGTTGGCCTCCAAGAAGAGTCGCTCGCAGTCGGAGTCTGCTGTGTAGTCTGTGTAGTAGGGTTCCCTTTTGATTCGCCTTTTGTAGTGAACATAATGAAGTCTATTTATCAATGCAATTCCTGATTCCTCCATGTCAATGTACCTCTTCGAGTCTTTTGCTATAATGAATATGGCTTCTGTTTGACACCACTTAACTTGGCAGCCTGATGAAAATGCTGCTCTTGAAGTCGCCGAGGCCACCCGTGTGAATGAGGGTGAGGGTACCTCTTCTGCTGCGCCCGCTCGCCAACAGGGCCTAACTGATGCAACTCCCAGACGGAGCGTGAACGACCAGCGGGTGTTTAACTATATGAGGAACAAGATCACTGAACTTGAGTCGAAGCTGCGGAGAACTGAAGTGGAGCTTGAACGCCTCAGGGCGCGTTCCGCTGGGCCGTTCAGTCAGCGCGAACGGTTCCTTCTTGACCAGATTGATCTGATATGTCGACAGCTGCAAGGTTTGGGCTCTAGCTGCTTCTCTTTGATTTCTTCATGCTTGTGTTGTTCTGCACCTTGACCCGTTAATTGCAGTTGTTAATCCCGACTGGCAAGCCGAGAACGCTCGAGTGGACGAGCGCGTGGATAGTGAGGCCACCGGTAATTCGGTCGAAGCTCGCCAATTCTGGGTACATAAGGGAGAGGGCCGTATACTCGCGCGGATGCTGGATCGCACCTGGCGAGCTGCGTTCGTTCTTGAAGGTTGCAGGAAAGCACTCTGGCAGATCAACAAAGTGTTCTTCCCCCTTGATGAGCAGCCGGAAGGGTTGCCCGCGCTGTTGGAGAGGTTCCGCAGTAGCAGGGCGTTGAAGGGGGTCGTCCTCGGTCAGCTTGTTGCCGGGGCCAACACAGCGTTTGCCTATGTTCGACTGCATCGACCTCATGTTCCCTTGGACAGAATACTTGATGGGTTGCCTAGGGATGTTGATTATGCTGAATCCCTTGAGGCCGCACGTCAGGTGATGCGACAGGTTCTGAATCATACAGAGCGACGTGTAGGGCCACTGGATGCGCCAAAGGAAGAGCCTGTCGACTAAGAAAAGCAGTTTGTTGTATAATGTTAGCTTGTAACATAAACATGCATGTATGTATGCCCATATGATGTTGTATGTGTGATTTTGCACTTGTAGACCTGTATGGCTCGAGCCCCCGAGTGAATCGAGTGGCGGCCTAGGATTTTTGAGTTTACGCCTGTGCGGCGCAGCCCCCGAGTGGTTCGAGTGGCGGCCTAGGAGTTTCGAGTTATGCCTGGGTGGCGCAGCCCCCGAGTGATTCGAGTGGCGGCCTAGGCTGGACTTAGACCCGTATGGCGTGAGCCCTCGAGTGGTTCGAGTGGCGGCCTAGGATTTTCGAGTTATGCCTGGGTGGCGCAGCCCCTGAGTGATTCGAGTGGCGGCCTAGGCTAGACTTAGACCTGTATGGCGCGAGCCCCCGAGTGGTTCGAGTGGCGGCCTAGGATTTTCGAGTTATGCCTGGGTGGCGCAGCCCCCGAGTGATTCGAGTGGCGGCCTAGGCTAGACTTAGACCTGTATGGCGCGAGCCCCCGAGTGGTTCGAGTGGCGGCATAGGATTTTCGAGTTATGCCTGGGTGGCGCAGCCCCCGAGTGATTCGAGTGGCGGCCTAGGCTAGACTTAGACCTGTATGGCGCGAGCCCCCGAGTGGTTCGAGTGGCGGCCTAGGATTTTCGAGTTATGCCTGTGTGGCGCAGCCCCCGAGTGATTCGAGTGGCGGCCTAGGCTAGACTTAGACCTGTATGGCGCGAGCCCCCGAGTGGTTCGAGTGGCGGCCTAGGATTTTCGAGTTATGCCTGGGTGGCGCAGCCCCCGAGTGATTCGAGTGGCGGCCTAGGCTAGACTTAGACCTGTATGGCGCGAGCCCCCGAGTGGTTCGAGTGGCGGCCTAGGATTTTCGAGTTATGCCTGGGTGGCGCAGCCCCCGAGTGATTCGAGTGGCGGCCTAGGCTAGACTTAGACCTGTATGGCGCGAGCCCCCGAGTGGTTCGAGTGGCGGCCTAGGATTTTCGAGTTATGCCTGTGTGGCGCAGCCCCCGAGTGATTCGAGTGGCGGCCTAGGCTAGACTTAGACCTGTATGGCGCGAGCCCCCGAGTGGTTCGAGTGGCGGCCTAGGATTTTCGAGTTATGCCTGTGTGGCGCAGCCCCCGAGTGATTCGAGTGGCGGCCTAGGCTAGACTTAGACCTGTATGGCGCGAGCCCCCGAGTGGTTCGAGTGGCGGCCTAGGATTTAAGTTGATTGCTCGCAAAGGAAGAAATGACAAGTCTTTTCCTTCAAATATCTTTATTGATTCTCGCAAACAGGCCGCCTCATTAAAACCCTTCCAGTCCCCTTAGGTACCCTGGCGAGGGAAAGAGTGCGTAAGAAACCTGCTGCTACTTAACAAGGTGAAGCTTACAAGCTGGGGTTGATCAGGCGTAGAAGCGGCGTAACTGTGCCACGTTCCACGGATTGCTGCAGATTGTCCCTGTCTTCGAGTCCTTCAGGCGGTAAGCTCCGTTGCCGATTGCCTCTGTCACAATGTATGGCCCCTCCCATGGGGAGGCGAGTTTGTGCACCTTCTTCTGCTTGAGCCGGAGAACCAGGTCCCCTGGGACGAATGCTCTAGGTCGCAGTCGCCGACCATGGTAGTTGCGCAGGTCTTGCTGGTAGACGGCTGTGCGGCTGAGGGCGATGTCGCGTGCCTCATCCAGAACATCCACATCATCTTCAAGTGCTTCTTCAGCATCAGACTCGTCGTATGCCACCACTCGTGGAGCGTCAAATTTGATGTCGCAGGGCAGGACTGCTTCGGCACCGTACACCATGAAGAATGGTGTATACTGGGTAGATCTGTTTGGCGTAGTGCGTAGGCTCCACAGCACACTTGGTAGCTCCTCCACCCAGGCTCCTGCGGCTCGCTTCAACGGTACTCGCAGACGCTTCTTGATGCCTTTGCTGACTAGACCATTGGCCTTCTCGACTTGCCCGTTGGACTGCGGGTGCGAGACGGATGCATAACTGAGCTTGACACCTTGTTCAGAGCAGAAATCCCTGAATTCTTCGGCTGTGAAGTTCGTCCCGTTGTCGGTGATGATGCCGTGTGGCACACCGAACCTGAAGATGATTGACCTGATGAAGTTGACCGCTGAGGTTGCGGTTGAGCTTGTGATTGGGACCGCCTCGATCCACTTCGTGAACTTGTCGACTGCCACCAGGAGGTGAGTGTGCCCGCCTGGGGAGGATTTCTTGAAGGGACCTACCATGTCGAGTCCCCATTGCGCGAAGGGCCATGCGAGTGGTATTGTCTTCAGTGCCGACGCTGGTGCATGCGGCTTGTTGGCGAACTCCTGACAGCCAACGCATTTTCTGACCAGCTCTTCTGCGTCTTGCATTGCGGTGGGCCAGTAGAACCCTGCTCGCAAGGCCTTGGCCACCAGTGCTCGACTGCTTGCGTGGTGCCCGCATATGCCGGCGTGGATGTCGAGTAAGATTGCTTGGCCGTCGGCTGGATCGATGCACCTTTGGAGTACTCCTGAGATGCTTCTCTTGTAGAGTTCGCCATTGATGATGGTGAAGCCTTTGGAACGGCGGACGATGCGCTTGGCCTCGACTGGGCTCTCCGGCAGCCGCTGGTGCAGCATGTAGGCCAGATACGGGCTTGTCCACGTGGGCTCGACTAGCATTATCTCCATGACCTCCTTCTCCGTGCTTGGCGGGTTGGCGGTGCTTGTTGCCGATGTAGAGGGTCCTGACGGGGGCCGGACCTTGATTGAGCGCTGTGTGATGCACTCGAGGAAGACTCCGGGTGGCACCAGAGCTCGATCTGACCCTAGGTTGGCCAGGATGTCAGCTTCTTCGTTGCTTTCGCGGCCGATGTGCCGCAGTTCACAGCCGTCGAAGAGGCCTTCCAGCTGATTGTACAGCTCCCTGTAGGCTATCATGTTGTCAGCGATGGCATCACACTGCTTCATGGTTTGCTGCACAACCAGATAGGAGTCGCCATAGATCATGAGGCGAGTGGCGCCGCAGTTCTGGGCCATCCGCATGCCGTGGATCAGGGCTTCGTACTCTGCTTCGTTGTTGGAAGGAGTTGGGAACTTCATCTGCAGCACGTACTTCAGCTTGTCGCCTTTAGGTGAAATGAGCACGACTCCTGCTCCGGCTGAGTTGAATTTCTTGGATCCGTCAAAATACATTGTCCATGCATTGGACAAGTCGGGCTCGTCGGGCAGTTGTGCTTCTATCCACTCTGTGGTGAACTCTGGGAGGACCTGGGCCTTGATTGCCTTCGGGTGTGCGTACTTCAGCCCCCACGGCCCTAACTCGACAACCCACTTGGCGACTCTTCCTGTCGCGACTGGGTTAGTAAGGATGTCGGATAGGGCAGAGGAGCTTACCACCGTGATCGGGTGCTCGGAGAAATAGTGGACCACCTTCCTGGACGTCATGAAAACTCCGTATGCCAGTTTCTGGTAGTGCGGGTATCGTTGCTTGGAATCAGTTAGCACCTCGCTGAGGTAATACACAGGTCGCTGAATAGGGTGACTCTTTCCTTCTTCCTCCCGCTCGACTACGAGTACGGTACTAACCACCCTGTTCGTGGCTGCCACATATAGGTACAGTGGCTCGTTTTCATGTGGTGCCACCAGCACTGGAGGGGTTGTGAGGGTCTGCTTCAGTTTGTCGAATGCATCTTGTGCCTCCTCTGTCCACTCGAACTTGTCTGCCTTTTTCATCAGTTGGTAGAAGGGCAGGGCCTTTTCTCCCAACTTACTAATAAACCGACTGAGTGCTGCGACTCTGCCGGCTAGGCGTTGTACTTCATGAAGTTTGGTCGGTGCAGGCATGTCGAGTATGTTCTGCACCTTCTCAGGGTTGGCTTCGATTCCTCTCGCAGAGACAAGATACCCCAGTAGTTCTCCGGCTGGGACGCCGAAGACGCACTTTTCTGGGTTTAACTTGATCTGGTACTCGTTAAGCGCGTCGAAGACCTTGCGGAGGTCGTCGATGAGACTGTCTTCTGTGCGGGTGGTGACGACTATGTCATCGACGTAGACCTGGACGATCTGTCCTATGAGCTCCTTCAAGCAGGCCTGCATCGTGCGCTGATATGTGGCTCCAGCGTTCTTCAACCCGAATGGCATCATCTGGTAACAGAATACACCGTGTGGTGTGATGAACGCCGTCTTCTCCTGGTCCTCGACTTTCATCCTGATCTGCTGGTACCCAGAGTAGGCATCCAGGAAGGATAGGCGTGCACAGCCTGCAGTCGAATCGACGATCTGATCAATCCGCGGGAGCGGAAAGTGATCCTTGGGGCAGCATTTGTTGATGGCGGTGAAGTCGACGCACATGCGGAGTTTCTTCGTCTTCTTCTTTTCCACCAGTACCGGGTTTGCTACCCACTCTGAGTCCTTTATTTCCCGAATAAATCCGGCGTGAAGCAGCCGGTCGATCTCCTTGCTGATAGCATCTCTCTTAGGACCCGCGAAGCGCCTCAAGGTCTGCTTGACTGGTCTAGCGTCTTTTCGGACGCGTAAGGAGTGCTCGGCGAGTTCCCTTGGTATCCCTGGCATGTCAGAAGGTTGCCAGGCGAATATCTTCCAGTTCTCGCGCAGGAACTCGACGAGCGCGCTTTCCTATGCGCTAGTCAGGCTTGATGACACCCTGACCGTCTTGTCGGCGTCCGTCGGGTGTACCTGATGGGCCCTTGTGTCGTCGCTTGCGTTGAATGCAGATTCCTTGGATGATTTCTTCCGTGGTGGAAACAGAGTCCTGTCGTTGTCGACTGCCATCGTCTCCAGGTGCTCGTCCATCCCGAAGAACTCAGAAATCCTGCTGAACTCGCGGTCGCAGCTGTCAGACCGGTCGAAGTCGCCTTTCACCGTGATGACACCCTTTGGTCCCGGCATCTTGAGCAGGAGGTAGGCGTAATGTGGCACTGCCATGAATCTGGCGAAGGCCGGACGACCCAGTATGGCATGATATTGTGACTTCCAGTCGACTACCTCGAAGTCGATCGCCTCTCGCTGGAAATTTTCGGGTGTGCCGAATATGACGTCGAGTGTAACTGTTCCCATGGGCGTGACTGCTTGCCCTGGTACAATACCGTGGAAGGTATTTGCTGATGGCGTTAGGTTGGATGTTGACCTGTTCATCCTTCTCAGGGTGTCAGCGAAGATGATGTTTATACCGCTGCCTCCATCCATGAACACCTTCTTCAAGGTGTACTCCCCGATCTGAGCTTCGACTACCAGAGCAGCGTGCCCGGGTCGTGGTATCGCCGGCGGGTGGTCCGCTCTGGAGAAAGTGATCGCTGTTTCTGATCCTCTCAGGTAATCGGGTACTGCAGGTGGATTGGTGAGTGCTTGGTAGACCTGGCGGGTGATGATTTTCTGTGTCCTGTTGGAAGGACGTCCCTTCTGTATCATGTTGATCTGCCCACGTGCTGCCGGGAACGCGTTAGCAGGATCCTGCGGCTGTGGCTGTGGCTGTTGTTGCTGTTGCGGGTAGAAGGCCAGCGCTGCTTGCGCTGGGTTGGCGACTGGAGGAGGAGGTGGCGCCTGGAGGGCCAGCTGTGCGGCTGGCTGTGCCACGGGTGCCGCTTGATTATCACGCTGTCCGTTCTGAGGGACTATTCGCGCAAACGCCCTGTATATCTTTTGCGCCTTTCTGCAATCCTTCAACAGGTGGCGGGATCCCCACTTGCCTATTTCTGGGTCCCTGAACATGTGATGTTTGCAAGGTTGCTCTAACTCTTCTTCCTCAGTCAGTGGGCGTCTCCGCCACTCGCGCTTGCGACTTCCGTCTCTATGGTAGCTGCTGCCACCGTCCTGGTTGTACTGCCTTTCATTCTCGCGGGGGTTTCGAATCCCGCCGCTACTAACTCGATCGAGTCGTTGCCGACGTAACGCGGCTTCTTCTTCAGGCGCCCTTCTCGCCAGTTGCTGGGTCCTGCTTCTTGCCTCGGGGATCGTGGTGCGTCACGAACAGAGTCTTCTCCATCTGCCCACTGGTTGGCTATCTGCATGAGCTCGATCATGTTCCTCGGCCTAAGCCTACCGAACTCCTCACGGAGGTCGCGGCGGTAAACGCCGTGCATGAATGCATCCATCACCCTGTCCTCTGAGGTGGCTCCATCCATGGTGTTGCGAAGTAAGGTCCACCGCTGGATGTACGAACGGAGTGGCTCGTCTCGACCTTGCTTGCACGCCTGGAGCTCAATGAGGGTTGTTGGCCTTGCGTATGTCCCCAGAAAACTCTTCACGAAGGCGTTCCTGAACTCGTCCCAGGTGCTGAAGGCGTCCCTGGGCTGAGTGTTGAGCCACCCGCGAGCAGATCCCGTGAGCATCAACTGGATGTACTGCATGGCAGTAGTCGAAGTACCACCTTGACAGCTGCACGCGATGAGGTAGTCTTCCAGCCAGTCCCTTGGGTCTTGCTTCCCATCATACTTGGGTGTCTCTGCTGTTAGCTTGAAGCCTTTGGGCATCTTCGTGTCGCGGATGTTGAAGCTGAAACATGCGGCTCCGCGTGGCTCGAAGTCGTCGTCGTCGTAGTCGTTGGCTTGTGCACTCGCCGCTCGTAGCCGTCGACTGCGGTCCACCCTTCTCTGCGCGACGACGTTACGGACATCTTCGCCTGGCTGCGGTTGTCGCAGTCGAATTGGGGCTGGGTCTGCAAGTGGTGCGGGTTCACGATCGCGGCGGTCTCGATTCTCGTGCACCCTTCCTGCTGGTGCTGACTTTGCCAAGACTTCCTCGACTTCCCTGAGGGATTGAATTTGTCGCCTGTGGAGGCGGGCGTGGGCGTCACCCTCCGGCGGCTGTGTTAGTCGCAGGTAGGTTTCGACCGCCATGAGGGCCGAAGCGGGTGTCTTGGGGACGGGGATTCCGTCCGCATCTTCCGTCATGAATGACGACTCCAGATTGCGAGTGAGGTGGACGCGATCGGCTTCTGGCACCCGTGGCATGCGAGCCCTGTGACGTCCTCCTTGCGAGACTTCCTCCGATCCGGCCAAAAACGAGTGTGCTGCCCTCCTGGCACTCGACGCGTCGGCTAGTTCTTTGCGCCGAATCAGATCGGCCTTCTCTTGGCGGACTCGCTCGGACTCCTTCCAAAGCAAGTATTGGACCGCCAGTTGGTCTTCTCGGGGTTCATCTGGTGAAGGGAACGTGCCTTCGTCCACGTGCTTCATGGCCTGGATCGCCATCTCCCGAGTGATGGTGAGTCTTGTCACCCTATCCGGCATGGTCACCTCCAGCGGGTATACGGGTTCCCCGCCGTTGGATCGTGCTGGGCTGGCCATATAGACTTGCGCGGGGTAAACTCGCCGAGTGGGGCTGATGCTCCCAGTCCTGCTTCCTTCGTCTGAGCTATGCTCAGAGTCGAAGATCACAGCGACGTGGCGGGTGCCACGGCCGCTGCTACTGGCGACTCCGCGATGCGGAGGCGCGATTGGCGTAGATCTTGGCGCAAATTTTGGCTTCGTCCGAGGCGCGGACAAGAAGGTCGGAGTAGACTTGTTCCGCGCCAAGGTTGCAGTAGATGCGATTTTTCTGGTAACCGCGGGTGTGGTCACCGCAGTCGCCTTTGACGCGGTCGTAGATGGTGCTGACTGCAGTCGAAGCAGATGCGATCTTCACGGCAGTCGATGACACGATCGCCGTGGCCGCAGTAGATGCGATCTTCGCGGCGGGTGAAACCGCGGTCGGCGCAGTCGGTGTAGATGCTGGCGCGTCCGTCGCGCGCAACGTGGCCAGCGTGGGCCGGAGCGTTCCGCGACTGTCCACCAGATAGCGCAGACTACCGAAGGTAATCCACGTGCTCTGCTGCACCTCAGCGTACGCCGGGAGATCTGCCGGCGAGTGGTGGACGAACTCGAGGAAGCCGGTGTAGATCGACTCCCTGGCGCTGATGCCGTTCTTCATTGTTGATGAGGCCGGCGCAACCATGACTCCAACGATCTGTTCTTTCCCACAGACGGCGCCAATTGACGAGTAGTGGACTCGGCAAATCCCAAGGTTGCGTACCCCGGGTTGATTGAGGGGGAGAGAGTATGAATCGTGGTGGTTAAGACGGCTAACAGGGGCGAGTTTACCCAGGTTCGGCCCCTCGAGGTGAGGTAAAGACCTACTCCTGCTTGTCTGGAATTATCGAGGTGGCTACAATGGCGAGATGCAATCTCGCTAGGGTTTGCTTGCTGGTTGCTTGACCTAGACGACGCACCCTCCTGGGCCTTTATATCACAGGCCAGGTCTCAGGTGGACGGTGCAGATCGCACGTTTAAAGATAAGGAGAACCATCACCGGCCTAACCGACTACT
>QRDG01002090.1:371610-404034 GCA_012064385.1 Puccinellia tenuiflora | reverse complement strand
GCGGCTACCGCCCGCCTCCCGCCTCACTCCCGCCCCGCTCCCGCCCGCTCCCGCCTCACTCCCGCCCCGATCCCGCCCCGCTCCCGCCCGCCTGTCGCCCCGCCAGCGCGCCGCCCGCCTCCGCCCGCCTCCCGCCTCACTCTCGCCGCCAACGCGGGCGGCAGCGGGGCGGCAGCGGCCGCTCCCGCCGGGCGGTGGATCCACCGCCCCCCGCTACCGTCCCACCCCTCTCCCGCCCCCCTCCCGCCCCGAGCCGGGCGATATCGCCCCCCGTGTCGCCCGCGTTGGCACCAGCCTAACGCGAAAGCTAATATTTGTACTTTTTATAGTAATCACACTTAATCTGGTAGGATAGTAAGAATGCAGAAGCGTCATCTGCTATGGAGGCAACTAATATAAGTCTAGGCCAATCATTTGCGTTGGTAGGCTAATTGAAGTACCAAGGAAGCTTTCAGAACGGAGTGGACTTTGTACGTGCCGGCTACAATCGTATATGTTTGATCAAATTGGCATGTGGCACAGTACTAAGACTGTTCGAGATTTCAAACTTGTTATAAGATAGATGTGTACTCTGAATTATTTCTGTTTAGTAGCTGGTGTTCCTGTTGCTGCGTAATCCTGTCAATTTACCGGGTCTTACCTCAAGATTCTTTCAGTTTACTATGTACTCACTCCGTCCGCGGATAAGTGTACATTTTTCATTTTTGGAAGTCAAACATTTTTTAATTTGACTTAACTTTTATGTAAATTAGTAACGTATGTGACATCAAATTACTATATTATTGAAGTACATGTCAAAATGAATCTAACGATATTAAATTAGTGTCATAAATGTTGCTACTTTTTTCTGGAAAGTTGGTCAAAGTTAATAAAATTTAACTTAAGACATGTCCAAACATAGAGTTTTTTTAAAATATTATTTTTTTAAACACGAATTACTAACATAACACGCAGATTCAAAGATTTCTAAAAGTAACACACAGTCGATTGGCCAATAACCGAAACACTCTTTTCAACCGGCCAAAGGCCGAAACACTTCTTTCGGCTGCTAGATGGCCGAAATAATCGTTCATGCTGGGAACCGTCAGGTCAACTGAGGGCCGAAACAGTGTAAGGAAGCGAACAGTGACGCTCTCTCTCTCCTGCCTATCCGGCGGTGCTGGAAGTACTCTATGCAGCGCTGAGAATGGGGACGCCGCCCTGCCTGCATCTGCATGGCTTGTCATGTCATGGCGATCGATTGGTTATCAGAAATCCACTAAGGCACTAACCACTCTGCTAGGGTACCGTACCGGCCGGGCGTGATTGATTACGGCCGCAGCGGTCGTTTCCGGCCGTGCACGCTCATCGGCCGTCATGCATAATCAGGCGTCGCGGTTATCTGATATCTCGACTCTGACCTGAGCTGTGCTGCTGTCGCCGGTGCCACGCTTTGCTCGCGGCGGCAGAGCCTTAATGCCAGGAGAGGAGGCAGCCAACTGCATTGACGCCCGTCTTCCTGATGGTGGACGGTCTTACCACGACTCTATTCGGCTCTGTCATACGCTGACACTTCCGCTTCCACATCGAGTAATTATCCAGAGAGATTCGGCCGGCCAACGGACGAAAGGAGAGATTCGACCCATAATGCACCGACGGTGTGCTATTTTTAGAAAACTTTGAATCTACGTGTTATATTAGCAATTTGTGTTTAAAAGAATATATTAAAAAACTCCTCCAAACGTACACTTATTTGAGAACAGAGTGAGTAAGCAGAAATAGAAACAAAAATAGTAAAAGTCAACTGATGTCAACAATTACTCTGAGCTGCCAATTCACGTCCCAGAACCTTAAATCACTTCATTCATTCCAAACAATATCGAGTACACAAATCACAGTTACGTATGGATATTTCCTATTCATTTCAACCAACAATCATTTTCAGAGAGTACAACATCAATCCTGAAGAGCTAGAACTAATCAGATCATTTTACTGTAGTGGTCTTTATACTCTCTCCGATCCATAAAAAGTATCATCCACTTAGTACAAAGTTTATACTAACTTAGTACAAAATGAGCGACACTTTTTATAGATCGGAGGAGTAGAATACTCAATGTACCTGACAATTACATTACCTGATGTGAAGAACATATGAGATTTATCCGCATCCGTATACAACCCATTCTGCAAACGAGCACAAGATAGGCATTCTCGTGATCCAAAGACTAAAGTGCAAATAAAAAATAAGAGAACAAAACTCACTGAGCTAGCTATGGTACTTTCACATGGATATCACCAGTTCATCTTAACAACCAGCTTTGACAACTCGAACTGATGCCACAAAAAGCATTCACTGTCCTAAGCATAGACCTTCACCGTGGAAAAAAGAATTAGGCAGAAGAGCAGCCTGTTTACTCAATCTTCACAGACGAGTAAATCAGCCTGGTGAACATGAAGCATGCGTAGAATCCTATTGTACCCGTCAAGGCAAAGAATGAATATGAGGCGATAAGCATGTAGCCAAGTAAAGTACGGCTGACACAAACTTTGTGATCTCCAGCTTTGTGAAGAAGTAGAAGGTCGCATACAGGAAGAGGTACAGGGCAGAAGACCCCTGTCAAGTATGACCTCCCCACCACAGGTAGTCCTCACTGCATAGCTGGAAGTAGCAGAGCAAATTGAGATCTCGGCACATGTGACAATCAGAATCAGGAAGACCAGGAAGAGGAACCCAAATGTAGTAGTAAAACTGATGCAGCCAGATGGAGGTCAGGATAAGAAGAGCTCAATGAACACAGCTCCAAACGGAAGGATCCCACCAATTAGAATAGAGAAGATTGGGTTCATTTACCAAGCCTGCTCAGGTACCTGCCTGGGTATCTTGTTTTCTCACAGGGTCTTCAATGGCAGGTTTCTTGAAACCAAGGAAACTCCCAACAAAAACTAAAGGCACTGAGATACCGAACCAAAGGAGGACAAGGGCGAACATTGTGCTGAATGGAACTGCACAGAGGACTTCTGCCCCCAGATAAGAATATTCAGAAGAAGAAAATAGCGAACACGGCCAGGGAAAGTGAATGCTGTCCTCAAAGCAATGTTCTTCCATTCTGAGCCCTTAAACAACTTGTAGAGACGTGAAGAAGAGTAGCCAGCAGCAAGCCCTGAAAACCCAAAGCAAGAGCATAGCTGTCATCAGTCCACCCCTGTTGGATGGAGAAAGGAAGCCAAGGACTGCAAGACCATGGTGACAAGCATCATGCCAAAAAACTGTACACTGTACCAACATAAACACAGAGCCAGTCTGAGTTTGCAGGAGGCCTGAAAACATCACCATGAACAAGCTTCCATCCTGTTTCTTCCTGGGCTTCCTCCTGAGTCTCAAGCTGGTTGTACTTGGAGATATCCCGGTAAAGGGTTCGAAGCATGATCATTGCAACCTTCCCGAAAGGAAGAGAACGATCATGAGAGAATTCACAATGGAGAACCAGTGGATCTGATCATCTGTCTCAGCAGATAACTGTCCCAGCGAGATGCCCACTTGATATCACTCTCCTGCAAGTTGATAGATAGTTGAAAGAATGAATAGATATAAACACAGTTTCAAGTATAAAAAAATATTGAGCAATATTCAAGCTCAACTTAGTACACTATAGACAGTAGTGCAGCAAATACATTCACATCAATAGAGTGGAAGCATCTAAAGGTTTGCACGTTAATTCTGACCTTGAAATCCACATCGTATGTAAAACAATGTCTTTGCCAGCTTCAACCTCCTGAGGAGAATCAGATGATGTAATTATACGTTTGCATGAGGATCACAAGTGGTCAGACGGGTCTTCTTGTCGCTCCACTGTCCTTCGTATTCATGCTTAACGCTGCAGCATATGCCATTTTTTCAGTTCAACCTGACATAAGGATGTCAACATTCAATACTTCAAATAATCAGAAGCCCAAATGTACCTGTAGGGTTTTACTTCAAAAGCCACAATCCTAGAAACATCCCTTAGCTCGTCCCTATGATATTTCACCGTAAATGACAAATGATTGTGGATGAAATACTTTTCATCCTTACTCTGCAAACAAATGGAAAAAAGGAGAGTGCATGGCATGAGAACTTAAGATTTAGACAACATTTGACCAGTGCAGTATATCATTAGCTAGACTAACCCCTGAGTATTGTCCTTTGGCTCCAACATGGAACCCATGTTGATAGAAATAAGCACCTTCCTGGTCTACTCTTGGAATCGGAACGACTAGAGGTAGGTTGTCCAGAATCCTGTTGCATGTAGGGAATTTTATGTTAAGATCAACAGATGGACATCAATGAATTCTTAGACGACCCAAAACTAAATTACTAACATACATGTTCACACGGTACTCATCCTCAATCTTTTCCTTGAGAACCTTTGCTTCTTTCTCCCCAACTGAAATCTTGCAGACTATCTGACACATCTGAGGTTCCCTCATTTCAAACTGGAAATGCATATATGCAAATATGTTAACTAGGGCCAGTTGTGCAAAATATTGATCAAAAGAGAAAAATATGGATAAAAGAAAAACAAACCACGTATGGAGAGTTCTCAATACGATCGCCACGAAGAACTTCGCCCAGATTTTCAGCACTGTCAATTATAGTATCTGGCCTGCAGAATGGGAGGGAATAGAAGGAGTAGGGAAGTTGTGTCTTGATTGAAGTAAGTTTGTTGACTTTCACGAGAAGAGGATCTTTCTGCAATAGTAATAATTCAGTTAGCAGTTGCATACATGCGAAGTGGATCCCTGTAACTGAACTGTATTGGTGAGCATGGCACACGACCCAACACTTGCAAAGCATACGGACAGCGTTAAGTATCATTTATCAGTTAATAGAACTATAAGTTCACATTCAACAAATGTTAACACGGTTGACAAGGGAAAGTCACATCCTAGCGAGGTTTTTTCCACACTTGAGATTTACAGCTTATGAACGACCAAATCTGCATTCCAGAAAGGTAGAAACTATTCATTCCACCCACTTAAAAATCAATTAGAAAAGTATATACCGCGATGCCAACCCACAAACAAGTATCGACGATCATGAGCCAAGGTTTTAACGCCACATTCTCGTCAGCCCAGGCGCCAAAATTCTGCAGTCCCTCTCCACGCACTGACAACTAAATCTCGTGAGCCCAAGGCATGTTCATTCGTCACATAACGCACAAGTTTCCTGCCTCTCTCAGTACGCGTTCGAGGCACAGTGATAGGAGTCTTAAAACGCGTAGGTGTGTATATACTCCCTCCGTTCACTTTTAGTTCGCGTTTTAGCTTTTTCTAAAATTTCCCTTTTAGTTTGCGTTCTGCAGTTGGTTACCTAATATGCCCCCACGGTCTCTCCCCCGCATGAAATCAGCTGGCCCCATGGAGAGAAATTAAGTTGCATGCGGAAGAGCCTAGGCGACCTAGGCCAATGCATGCATGAGAGTAATTACCAACGGCTGCATTGTTTTTTTTCGGCCAGCGCGCATGCATGTGGGGCTGCAAGGGGCAAATTAGTCCATCTGCTCTATAATTTATCCCTTTCTAAGCTCTTCTTGGTATGTGTGCTTTGCCTAGAACGCAAACTAAAAGTAAACGGAGGGAGTAGTCTGTAGGTCAGATCGCGTACGCGTGTGTGAGTGGTGTTGCGTGCGTGCGTGGTGTGCGTTGTACGTGAGATCACATACTACAACTGCACCATCCCAGAGGCCTCAAAAAAAAAAAAAAAACCGCACAAGCCGGCGCGGGCGAGGGCGCGGGAGCGGCCATGGATTCCGAGCCAAAAGCATGATCATACGTTTGTCTTCTCGAATTATAGTGCCATACACTCCTCCTCACTTCACCTACATTGCGGAAGGCCGTATCCTAATCCAACCAGGTGGATCTCGGAGAAACCCATCCGCGCGAGCCCAGATCTGGGCCCGGTATCCCAGATCCGGCCAGAAGGACGACGGCCTTGTCGAAGTAGGGAGGAAATGGTAAGGTAGTACGGTGGTGCGTACCTTGTCGAAGTCGTTGGGCGCGACGCCGGGGAGGTAGAACCCGGCGGCCGGGGCCACCAGCAGGCAGAGCGCCGCGAGGACGACGGCCAAAGCTGGCGCCGCCGCAGGCGGCGAGATCGCCATGGGGGCACGGAGGCGTGGGTCGGATGGGACGCGCGCTCACGTCTCGGTCGAGCGCTCGGGCCGGCGGGGGGGGGGGGGGGGGGGGGGGAAGAGTGACGAGACGAGACGAGATGGCGCTTTTCCGTTGCGACGAGGTGGTGTTTTAATGGAAGGCGGGCAGGACCCAGCAGCAAGAGAAGCATTCGCTACGCCGATGATGTCAGTGACATGTGGGCCCAGAGGCTGGAGCAGAAGTTGTTAAACCCACCTGTCATTGTTACAAAAGTTTAACGAGTCTGTACGCTTAGCTGAACCGGGCAGGGGATCCTTGCATTACAGGAGGGATAATAATCGTAAAAAAAAAAACTGGCTTTGGAATCCTATACGAGAAGGAATCGTGCACTGACGTGTGGACTCAAGAGTCTGGTGGTCCCGTTAGCAGTGAGTACGCTCCGCTCGGCCGGCCGACGGGAACTTCTCAACTACGCTACGTGGGCGGCTTTGCTTGCGTTCGTGCCAAACAGCGAGTCTATCGTGGGCCCACCACGTCAGTGACGAGTACAGTACACGTTAGGTGCGCGGGCACGGGAAAAAGGGCGGGTTGTTCTGGTGGCGGGAGAGGACCGGGACCGAGCGGACCAACTGCGATGTGCTTGGACCCACCAGTCGGCGACATAGCATTTGAACAGATCTGTGTCTGCAGGAAATTTGTTCAGAGGATCTGTCGGTGGCGATTGGTGTTGGTGATGCTCCACTCCCAGCTCCCAAGGGGCGGGGCCGTTGAATCTCGCTCCACTCTCAATAAGAACGATGATACCAAGGCCGAGGGAAAGTACTGGAATGATGCATGTGCTTTGTTAGCGCTCCCATGCTTTGACTTCGGTTCTGGAGTTAAAAATTGCCCTCTAGTTTTAAACACAAGGCAAGGCAACCATCGAAAATTGAAAAAAAAAAAATTGGCTCTATTGTGCTTAGCTAGCGTCGGGCTTATATCAGTCTCTTTGCCTTTTACGTTCAGCCGGTCCGTAATCCTAAACCTAAGCTGGTGATCCCAACAGCTACCTTGTTGTAATTTCCATTGTGTGGTTCCTGAGGCTTATTAATTTAAACCTAGGCACTTTCAAGTGCCTTCGGTCTAAAAAAAATTGCATTGACGTGTTTGCTTTGACGTTGCGGTCTCAATATACATGTTACAGCCAATTTGTACTGAGATTTGAGAAAGTCTACATAATTAAAACTACAATGAAACCTACGCCGTGAAATTCATAAGCGATTCACATACATAATTCCATATTGAGCTCGAAGCCATATTGAATTTCCGTAGAACTTATATGAAATTGTAGCAAACGTAGCTTTTCTTCTCTTTGTTCATCTGCCCTAGTCATTTTTGCGTGTAAGATGGCTCGAAGGCTTAACTCTCGACAAGTGGACGTTGAGTAGTGTACACATTACTTAGATGTGTTTGCAAATAGCAAAGATAGAAATCGCGAAACTAGGCATTGTGTCGACTTCAAACCTTGAGTTCACATGCAATAAGATTGGTGGCACGCAGACGGATGGGCCAACGGGAAGGTAGAAAGAAGAAAGGCAATGAGTTTGGAAGACCGGAACATCGTTTCTTCAGTTGGTAAACGCCCGGGCGCAACACCTTGTAGATGGAGAAGGCCCTTGCTGGAATGGATCCGGTGCAGATTGTTACCTATTCTCAAATCTAGAATCAATCCACCCACAAAAAACAACAAATAATTTCACCATCAATAGTAAGTAAGTCGCGACGGAATTTTTAATTTATTGTTATATCACATCAATATCTTTTTGTTTCTTGATGTGTAGATTGAATTAGGAGCTGAATGCCGGTAGATGCAACCCGTGTCAATAATGTAAACAAATATACTATTTCAACACTTTCAAAGTGTGATAACTTGGATTCTGATATACTCCACTACAGCAGTACATCATTGAATATGATATGCTTCACTTGCCACATCAGAAAAGAAAATAAACACAAAAAATATATGGTACATAAGAAGAGGACAAAAGACCAAAACCCATATGGCGCCATCATCGTCATCCCCTCTCCTTCCCCTCCACACATTCAAAACCAGAATCCAAAGCCCTCCTCAATTCCCTTACCCTCTCCTCTAGGCCGAGAAGAAAGAACGGTATAGCGATATCCAAAGCCAAACGATCACAAAACTCTACCACTGCAAGAACAGATGCAAACACCAACCATGTCCACGTCCATGGCCACGCCCACGGCGGCGACGGTGGCGTTGGCGGCGGCGAAGCTCCCCGCGCCGAGGCAATGCTACCTCCTGCTAGGCAGCCGGGCCGGTCTCGCGGGCGGCGCCCTCTCGGCGTCATCGAAGAAGAAGAACCCGTGGCTCGACCCGTTCGACGACACGGCCCCGACGAGGACTTCGACTACACGGGCGTGTACTCCGGTGGGAAGCAGGAGGAGGACCCACGGCCCGCGGAGGACCCCGCGAACCCGTACGGGTTCCTCCGGTTCCCAATGGGGTACAACCCGGAGCTGGACAGCCTGGCGTCCAAGGTGCGCGGCGACGTGCGCCGCGCGTGCTGCGTGGTGTCCGGCGGCGTGTACGAGAACGTGCTCTTCTTCCCCGTGGTGCAGCTGCTCAAGGACAGGTACCCCGGCGTGCTCATCGACGTGGTGGCGTCGGCGCGGGGGAAGCAGGTCTACGAGATGTGCAAGAACGTCCGGTACGCCAACGTGTACGACCCCGACGACGAGTGGCCGGAGCCCGCCGAGTACACGCACCAGCTAGGCGTGATGAAAGTATGTATATGGATGCACTAGCTAGCTAGCTGTTGATTTTGGTTCAGTTCGTCGACTCACTAACTGAAGTTGAACATATATAATTGTGTCTCTGATTTCAATGGCAGAATAGGTACTATGATATGGTCCTGTCGACCAAGTTGGCCGGGACGGGCCACGCGCTGTTCCTCTTCATGTCGTCGGCGCGCGAGAAGGTCGGCTATGTTTATCCCAATGTCAACGGCGCCGGCGCCGGGCTGTTCCTCACCGAGATGTTCAAGCCGCCGACCACGAATCTCTCCGACGGCGGCTACTCCATGTGAGATTGATGATCATTTCCTTCATGTATAATCACCAAAATCACGAAGGCAACCTCCCCATTCTGAATGGCCTGCACGTTTAATCAATTAGGTACAAGGACATGCTAGAGTGGCTAGGCCGGCCAGCCAAGGGCGTGCCGCAGCAGCCGATACCGCCGCTGAAGGTGTCCATCTCCAAGAAGCTGAGGGCGATCGTGGAGGACAAGTACAACCGCGCCGGCGTCGAGAAGGGCAAGTACATCGTCGTCCACGGCATCGAATCGGACTCCGTCGCCAACATGACGTCCAGGGGAGACGACGACTGCCTCCTTCCCCTCGAACAGTGGGCAGAGATCGCCAAGGAGATAAGGTAATTATGCATATGCACTCGGCTTCGTCTACCAGACCCCAGCTTGTCGTTGTGTGAGAGCTGAGCTGACTGATGATCTCTTTGCATGGCGTGCAGCTCTGGAGGCATTGGATTGAGGCCTCTGTTTGTGATGCCACATGAGAAGCACAGAGAAGAGATCGAGGAGATCGTGGGGAAGGAGACCAGCTACCTGTTCATCACCACTCCTGGACAGGTAGGTTCTTCATCCTCCTGCTCTTGCTTGTCCAGAGAACTGTCTCGTAGCCTCTCTGGTCATCATTTTGACTATGGAAGCGCGATTTTCACCGCGTTGTCTCTGATCACCCACAGCTCACCTGCCTCATCAATGACTCTGCCGGTGTTGTCGCGACCAACACCGCCGCTGTCCAGCTCGCCAACGCCCGTGACAAGCCATGGTAGACTGACCAGATTGACTCGTTCAGTGTTCAGACGTGTATCTTTGCAGATGAATTGCTCACGCTATGTTCGGTTTCTTGTGTGTCCAGTGTAGCGCTGTTCTCTTCTGAGGAGAAGGCAAGGCTGTTCCTGCCGTACGCGGAGGAGAAGAGGAGCTGCACTATCGTCGCGTCGGCGACAGGGACGCTGGGGGGAATTGACATTGAGGCTGTGAAGAATGCAGTCAAGGACTTCCAGCCCGCTCCTAGCTTCGCGTTGGCACAACAGCCATCATCTTGATTATTGTGTTCTAAATAGAAACATCTGACCAACAGAGCGACCAAAGATCTTGCCTTATAGTCCTCGAGTATGTCACACCTTTGGTATGGATGGGCAAGCAGAAATCATAGATAAGCGAAGAAGCTCATGTGTCTCTCGAAATCCAGTTTGGCTCCCGACCTCGTATGCTACTGGTCAAATAAAAAAAAACGAGAAAATAGTAAAACATTTTTAGAAATTCTGAAAAACATAGGTGATGAACTACGTATATTTTCTATATTTCGTCAAATTACGTGAGGAAATGACATTTCTGCTGATCTATGCAAAAAAGACAAAATCACTGCTTAGAAAAGATATTTTTTAAATCTCATTTTGGGTCACTGGATTTGTCTTTTTTGCACAGGGCAGCAGAAATGCTATTTCCTCACAAAATTTGACAAAAAGTAGAAAAAATTATATATATATGTTCGTCACCAATTTTTTTTAGAATTTTCTGAAATAATTTATATTTTTCGATTTTTTTAATTAGCAAGCATATGAGATCGGAAGCCAAAAAGCCTCCCTCGTCCTCGCTCAAGTCTTGTGCTCCTTCCCTACCTCGAGTACACACCAACAACGAATCAATGGCTACACCCCAACCTTGCAGATCATAATGTTTAAATTTTTACCACTAAAAACCCCCACCCCCCCCCCCCCCCCCCCCCCCCCACCCCCAAAAAAAAAAACGATTTGGCTCTATCATCAACCTATGTTTTAGGATGTAGTACGTACGAGTTGGATTTCACCAATATCACGAGAGCATCACAAAATAATTACTGGAATTTAAACACATAGTCCACAAAATAGTGCCATAAACTGCAACTTCCATACATCATGAATATAACAACAAATGAATTCACCATATCTCGAATTAGTTAGCGTTTGCGATAAATCCAACTAGAACAATACAGTTAAAGAGCACCCACACATGAAGTCGAGTTGTTGCTTAGCCACACTAGGGATTGGAAATCTATACAGAGGGATCACAACTGCAAGTTCCATGGCTTTCTGAAACATAGGTTCTCCATCGAAACTTCTGTCGATCCGGTGGTGCTCCACAGAATGCCGACCCTCATCTCATATACAGAAGCTAACATAACAACAGCTCCAGAACCAATAAGTATAAATAACACAAATTAATGCTAGTTGAATCGACCTAAAACCTCACAGAATCAATTGTTCTGCACAGGAACTATGGCAGAAGTATCTTTCAGGAGGGAACCCTTCATGTCATTCGGATCAGTTTTGATGCTGGCCAGGGTTTGTGCACTGGACTCACTGTCAGCAGCCTTCCGGGTGCTGGCTGGAGGCTTCTGATCTGACGTTGAAGACAGAGTGCTGGGTAGCTCGGCAATTGTCACTGCTGTTGTAATCACGGAAATAGATCCATCCCTCAACTCGTCGTTGCTTCTGAATGGTTGATCATGGTTGTGCTTACCTTCATAAGTTACTACCATATTGTTTATGTCATCTGGTGCTTTTTCAACGTGCTTACGGACAGGACACCCATCATGTGTGCAACGGTAATAGCTCCTGTGGAGTTTCAACAAGAATCAATACCAGTAAAACAATACCAACTGAAACAGCACATAGGGCAGAGAATAATAAGCAATGTTTTACTTTTTACGATCAACCCGCAAGAGCGCTGTCAAATTATGAGTAAAAAATAACAAACAAAATTTAGAAGAAGGATGCAAGCTGCAAAGGTTACTATATCACACGAGATGAGAGCGAACAGTTACATATTGGGTGGCATATGCTAATGTTACATGATGAAATTAGCTTATGTTGTAGCTTTGTTCTTTGTTAACTTAATGTTGGTGATGTGCAACATTCAAATCGTACAAATAAGATTTTATAACATATCTGACCATAGAGACAATGATTTCTAGCAGATTTCAAACACCTGAAAGCAATTTTATACAAGAAAGCTAAAACAATATGTGCGTGGGAAATTTATGATCTTTAGACATGGGCAGCAAGTTGTAGCAAACAAAAAATATCATAAATTGAACAAATGTACATTAAATTTCTCTCAAGCACGACTCAAGTATGGAGCATCAATCAACAAAGTGCAACAATTTGGATGCCTCAAGGAATACAGTGCATGATGGAGGTTTCACACCAAACCTTCTGATGTGAATCGAGTAAACCAATGGCAACCCTGTTGTCCTTCTGCAGTGCCCATCCACAGTAAACCGATTTTCAACAGTATGCTGACTAGTATTATCACGTTGGTACTACACATGTGACCCATCCCTTGACTGCTCAATACCGCCCCCATGATATTCTATTGACCACAAGCTCAATGGCCAATAGGTGAAAAGTGAAATAGCATGTGTGACAACTACAGTGTACAGTATGATCACCAAAGGGACGAGAGATATAAGCTCTGCGATCACCGGTATATGACTCGAGTGGCATGCTGATCAAGACAGCAGCAGCACTTTTGGCACGGCTGTTTTTCACAAGTTAGTTATATATTGCAAGTTAAAATTTGTTAAACATGATGAATTGAGTTAAGATTCTCTTAGAAGGTCTGTTAAGGTCCCTCACTATAATAGGGACCAGGCACATGCTCCGAGGGCAGGCAAGAATTATTCAAGTATCTCTTTTTCTCTCGCTGTTCATTCCTCGGGTGGAGCAATATGCACTTAAGCTTCCAAACCACTGCCAACATGGCACCGCCCAAGAGCAGGATTCTGGTTCCTGACCTCCTGTGTGTGGCACACCGTCAATCCCATTCAACCATAATACCAAGTACTCCCTCTAGCCCGATTTAATTGTCGCGGATGTCAGCTAGGAGTAGTAATAACATACTGAATGGGCTGCGTCAATTAATTCCAACCGGAGGGAGTAGAATTTAAGGTGCTGTCGAATGAGGCATTCTGTTTCTACAGAGAGAATTGTGTATCATTCGTGCAAATATTGTACGGGCAGTAATACCAACCAGCATCGTCAGCCAACAGTTCAGTACAAATGTGTTGCATGAGGGATTCAGTTTCCACAAAACCATTAAATTAAAAAAGAAAATCATAAAACCATTTTATAGTACTTAAGATGGCGTTGCATGAGGCATTCAATTTCTGCAAAACATTTTTGCAAATATTTATGGACAATTTCAACTTCAAGCACAAGAGAAGCTGAGGATACGACTAGCTTTGCCAGCCAACAGTTCAATGCAAGAACTCGGTGTCAAGTTTCATGCACCAATCAATAGAATCATAAGTCCTAACTAATGGAAAAAGGTAGGCAATCCACATATATTGTAACACCCCCTCTCACGTGTGACTCGATGAGGCCTGCACGTGAATAGAAGCTCACGTATGACTTGATAAGGCCTATATGTGGACAGAAAGAGAGTAAAAGCATTTTTTTTAATTAAATTGCGAAAGCCGAGACTTGAACACAAGACCTGTGCTCTGATACCATGTCAAGTTTCATGCACCAATCAAGAGAACCGAAGTCCAAATTGATGGAAAGAAGGTAGGCAATCAACATATACTATAACACTTCCTCTCATGTGCAACTCGATGAAAACTCGATAAGGCATATACATGCCTATAGGTCATAGAACGAGGGCAAGAGCATTTTTTTATTAAATTGCCAAAGCCGGGACTTGAACCCAAGCCCTCTGCTACGATACCATGTCAAGTATCATGCACAACCAGTAGAACCATAAATCTGAACTAATGGAAAGAAGGTAGGCAATCCACATATACTTAAACACCCCTCTCACCCCTCTCATGTGTGACTCGATGAGGCCTACACGTGAAAAGAATGTCACATATGACTCGATAACCTATAGGTGGACATAAAAAGGGGAAGAACAATTTTTTATTAAATTGTGAAAGCCGAAACTTGAACCCAAGACGTCTCTGATACCATGTCATGTTTCATGCACCAAGCAGTAGAGCCATATGTCTGAACTAATGGAAAGAAGGTGGGCAATCCACATATACTGTAACAAAGGAGGGCAATGCATCTATACTTCAGCGCTCCCCCTTACGTGTGGCTCCCTCAGACCTAAATGTGGATCGAAGGTAGGCTGCAATATTTTTATTTTATATCGCCCCAGCCATTGAAGTCAAGACCTCTTGGCTACCATTCAAGTTTCATGCACCAACCAGTAGAACCATAAGTCCGAACCGATTGAAGAATGTGGGCAATCCACATACACCCCCTCTCCTGTGTGACTCGCAAGTTACTCGATAAGGCCTATGCGTGGACAGAAAGAGGGCAAGAGCAATTTCTTATTAAATTGCAGAAGCCGAGGCTTGAACCCAAGACCTCTGCTCTGATACCATATCAAAGTTTCATGCACCAACCAGTAGAACCGTAAGTCCGAACTAATGGAAAGAATCTGAGCAATCCACATATAATGTAACACTCTGTACCCCAAGGTCAAGGTCATTAAAAAACTTAACCCATCTAGTAAGACTAATAAGACCTATGGAAATAAAATTATAAACTGAAAAAGAAGAGATAACACGCCTCTATGACTAAAATAACGACTTGAGGGACTGTAGGGTAAGAAAAGTGGCTCCAGAGCACAGGATCCACTTTGAGGATACGAAACAACAAAGCAACATAAATATTGGGCGATATTGCTCACTGGTCATTACCATCACGAGGATGACCAGGTTAAAAAATAGCATCCAACTTGTCACTGAAGCAGTCTTGGAACCAACATGTCATCCTCAATGTTCAAGGAAGTGCTAGGCAGGCAGTGGCCTTGTGCCTCCGGATGACTAGAAGTAAACACATTAGGTGGCGGAGGAGCATGGCTTTAGCAGAGACTGAGGAGCATGGCGAGAGCAGAGGTGGCACAGCGCATGCCGAGGGCATATGTAGAGCAGTGCGTACACCAGTTTAAAGTAGAAGCAGAGCAGTGCAGGTATTGGGGAACATGTGGTGGTAGGCTAAGAAAGAAGAAATAAATCTCTTAAAGGCTTGTGTGGAAACCTTATTTGCTGAAATAAATCCGCACAGACCACCACAGTTTTGATGCGAATATCTGAGCTGTCACTGTATTGCAGGTATAATCTAACTCCCACGCCTGCATCTCATTGCTTTCCTGCATCAAGCACTCAAGCGTTGGAATCAACACCGGAACCTCTGATTTGCCAGACCACCAACACTTTCCGGCCAGCCCTCTTTCCCACCTCTGCTTTGGCTCTCAGTCAGCCACCACCTAGCCTACCTTCTAGGCCGAATCATGGTGATTGTGCCCCACTGAGGACCTATGCGACTGCCTAGACAAGTAGACATTATTTACACCAGATTTTTTTTCTTCCAATTTAGACATATTTGTGGTACTAACCTACTGTTCTCATAGATATTAGGTAGTGCTGGCGTAACATTACTGTATAGTACTGTACTCAAACTGAGGTTAAATGTGCACCGTCATTAATAACAACCCAGAATAGCACCACTGCAGTAACCATGAGTCAGAGACAGCAACACACACCTGGGGTTTGGATTTCCCTTCACAATTTTCTGTCCATACTTGCGCCATCTGTACCCGTCGGTCATCTTCCCAGCCTGGACAATAATCTTTTGCTCTCTGACAGTTCGGAGAACTGGAGCTAAGTTAGGTGTTGTAGCATCGATTATCCTGTTCAAATATCAATACAATAGAGGAAACAAAGGTAAGAACAATAATTAAAAAAATATGATTAACGGAAGAAACAGTGCAACTGCAGAATGACCTTCGCTTTGGCTGCGGCTCTGCACTAGGATGCTCATCTTCAGATTTGTTACCAGCATCCCCTTCACAATCACTTGAGCAAAAGAGCTGCTGTTCAGAGTTTTCAATGACAGCACTCTGGTTTAACTTAGATGTCGGTGTACGGGATTCCATAATGTCAGTGTTCACAATTCGCAAGGTTTCATCGCCTCTAGGGGAAACATTGATATGATGGACTCTCTCTTTTACAAATCTGGTCTTCTGTGGACGTTCATGACTATGTGTTCCTTTATATATGATTTCTATAACACGACCATCAGGACAATGCTCAACTTTCTTTTTAGCCAAACAACTTGAGTTTGTACATCTATAGTAGCTTCTGGAATTATCGCTACTTTTCACTTGCTTCTGACCATACTTCCTCCAATTGAAGCCATCAGGCACCATATTTACAGCTGCATGACGATGCAATTTTGACTCAGATGAGGATGGGCTCTCTAAAACTGGTCTACAAACACCTCCTTGAGTTGGTGATGGTGCTTGCTGCAGTGGCCGGATAGCTTTAGGTGTTATAGGATGTGGAAATGGACTTGGCAGCCCTTCTGAATATGCAGATAAGGTTGGTGATTGCAATTGCATTTGTGCGTGAGCTGTAACACTTGCCAAAGCTGCTTGATGACTCATTGCAAACTGGCCCTATTTTCAAAAAGATAATAGTCCAATTAATTAACCAAAACAAAAACCCAATGGTTATTGTAACAACCTATGCAGGACGGCGTTTCCAACAAGAGACTGTGGCATGCCATAGGAAAGACCTGCCCACTAAACTATACGTATTAATACAGACTTCTTTCTAGCCATCAAATTTTGAAGTAGTACAGCCATACCAACAACTTAGGATCTTTGAGGAATGGTGAACAAGATTAAGCTAGTCCTTATCCACATTAAAAGTAGAATAAAAGCTATGTATATACAATGCATACTGGTCTAGATCTTCCTGTTTAACTGTGATCTATTAGTATTAGGAAAACATACATATATGATAACATATAGGACATGTTACAACAACTAAAATGAGGTGGAAAATAAACGATTAAAGAATTAAATAAAATGCTCATAGCTACACAAATTAGTGCATTGATGTTACCCCTTGAACCAAGTACAAACTTCTGCTAAATTTAGTATATTTTTTATTTAACAATATCAAACTTTAGCTGCATGGGAATATCTATATGTGTTTTCCATTGGTCAAATTATGACACCTTCCTAGAAAAATTAAATTGCAATTGCAGGGTATGGTAAGTTCGCTAACTTTGTTTTGTAACTTGTGTCCAAGATATATAGCAAAACTATTTCAACAAACGCTAAGTGTAGAAAATTTCATACGGATCATTCGAACTGAGAACTGAATCGTGATACATCTATGGGTTTTGGTAATTTAACCCCAAGGATTCTGCTTCTTTTTGACACTAAAATACCTAATCTTATAACTACATATAGCAGTAGCAACTATAACTAGATAAGATGATAAAGTGATGACTAGAAATGTTGGAACTAAATATCACTCAAGCATTACCTAGCCACCTAGCAGTCTAGCACAACTAATCTGCATGAGGTCCAAAACGACCACGATAACGTAAGTCATTATAGAAGTATCAAGACACAAAAACACATTTTGGGGGACATTGTCTGACCCATATTTCAAGATGTTTGAGAGTGGATTACTGGAGTTTTTAATTCCAATATGGATATAATATTAAAATAATGCACGAACACGGAATACAAAAGGTATAGGCGTATAGCACCATTGATGGAACCAGCTACGACATGGCAGATCATATCATAGTTACTACTTGTCTGTCCTGACTGACAAACTTAACTAGGATCCAAAATCATCAAACATACATTTCAAAGTACACCACTGTTTCTGTAAGCGCACTCCTGCACTAACCATATTGTTCACAGGTGTATATGGACAGCATGCGTCTATCCTCAAATTAAAAAAAAAGGCACCTGAGAAGGCTGCCTCCATAACCAGCATAACTCTAAACTTCAAGGCACATTCATTCAATCCATCAGATGCAACCAAAAGGCCTGACAACCAAGACAAAGAAAAAAACAGCAACACGCACCGCGAACCCTGGAGGAGCGATGAAGCACGGCACAGCCAACATCGGCACCGCAAGGATGGGTGCATCCGCGCTAGCCCCAGCCGGACGCCGCGTCGTCGGCTCGATCTCCACCTTTCCCTTCTCTTTTTTCTCCATTTTCACCTTCACCTCCTTGGGTTCCGCCTCCTTCTTCTCCATCTCCTTTGGCTCCAACTTCTTCACCTCCTTCGCCTTCGACTCCGTCTCCGTCACCGCCTTCGCCTCCGGCTTCGTCTCGGGCAGAGCCGCATCGGGGGCTTCCGGCGGCGGGGGCTTCTCCACCTCGGGTGACGAGGCCTCCGGGGTTGGGTGCTTATCCTCCGCCGGTGCCGGCGCCTCCGGCTCGCCGTCGGCCATCGATGGCTCGAGGTGAGAGGGGTAAAGGTTAGGGTTTGGGAGGGTAGGAGGTTCGAGAGGAGGAGGAAAGGTGGGTAGGAGAAGGGGAAGAGAGGGGGGACTTTGACTGGGATTGACCGGAGCGGTGTGGTAGTGGTAAAAGCCGGGAGATGGGAACAACGGAGGAGCAACGCCCGTTAGCGGTTAGAGAGAGGAAGCCGTCAAGGTCAAACGGTCAAAGTGAATTACTTCCGGACTTCTGGGCCGTCCTCCCGTGACATCTTCATATGGGCCGTCCTCCCGTGTCATCTTCATGTGGGCCGCCCGATGCAAAGAAAACAATTTGAGGTTTCAGTTGTGGTAATTTCTCAAAAAGAAAAAAACTATGGAATTGTGGTCCAGTTGATTGATAATTGCTGAATTGTGGCGCTCGCTTTGCTGAGGTCGACCACAAGGATGGTAAGACCCAGTTCTCTTGCCAGCTTAAAAAATAAGCCACCTTTTTCCAGCTTCTCCTATAAGTCATCCGGCTTATTAATTGGAGCTTCTAAACTAATCATCTTATAACTAAACTAAAAGCTCCAAGTAATAAGCCGGGTGGCTTACAGGAGAAGTGCGGAGGGGGCAGCTTATTTTTTAAGCTGGTGAGCAACCTAAAGAAAACCATATTAAAAATAAGAGCAAATGACTTCTATACCACTGACAAACTCAGCAATTGCTCCTTTGCCATCTAACAAAGCTCCCGTTCTCATATACCAAACACAAACAAATTTTATTGCTCACCGTCCCTTATTACAGCGTTACCACACTCCCTGTAAGATGCCAAAATGACCAACCTGCTCCCAATGGCAAATAAGCAACGGGTATAAACATGTATACAAAAAAAATTGACAGCATTTCTCCTCTATTTTCAGCAATTCTGCAACACAAGTGGCAATATTTCCAGCAATAGATAACACAAACAGTAATGAGTTCACAAGGCGGGGCAGCGACGGGACCGTCCGGCAGCGTCGAAGGTTGGGGACCGTCCGCCATGGCTCGCTCCGCTCGATCTGGTCCTATAGAGTGCGTGGCGGAGATGTGTGGAGGCACAGCAGCGGGGGCTGGGAGGGCGGCGACCGGGGTTGGGGGAAGCAGCAGCAGGTGCTCGGGGAGTGGCGGCGGTGGTTCAGCCATGACTCGCTCTGCTCGATCTGCTCCTGTCGCGCGCACGGAGGGGACGTGTGGAGGCACAGCGGCGGGGGCTGGGAGGGCGGCGACGGGGGCTGAGAGGGTGGCGATGGGGGCTGGAGGGAGCAGCAGGTGGCGCTCGGGAAGCGGCGACGGCGGTGGTTCCGCCATGCTCGCTCCGCTCTGCGTGCGTGAGTGTGTTGTCTTTGGTCTGGGGGTAGCGTGCGTGAGTTGGTTCCTTTGTTTTTTGTATGACTTTTTCCTATTCTTTTTTTAGACTTGACTTTTTCCTATTCTAAACTGAGGGTAAGAGTGGAAATTTTGAATATACTGACAGGAAAACGGAGACAACCTGACGAGGAACTAACGGCGATGGCATGTGAGCACTAAAAATTGGTTGTATTTGGTATATAAGCACTCGTCCTTTGTTCGATGGAAAATAAGCTATTGCCACGTTCGTTAGTGGTACAGAGGCAATTTTCTCTAAAAATAAAGCCTTCGAATTCATGAATGGTATCTCCGTGGTAATGTTCTTTTAGAGAAAAGGGTGATGAAGAATTTCGGTCCTATGCCGACTTGCTATCTAGCAATAGCAGTGTCTCTGTCCTAAATCAAGTGCATGAAAGAAAGGGGAATGTGGTTGGAGGATGGTTCTGATTGACGGTCGTGCAGGCCACGTGCCTCGCCTTGTGAGTGTCACGTCTATCGCCAATGACGCCTTCCTTGTTGTCGGTTTCCCCCTCTACATCGTCAGACTCAGACTCATCATGCACCCCCCACCCCCTGTCCCCACACATATTTCTTCCACTATATGTTAGACTGCCTCAATTAGGTATTGAACCTTAGGTTCGGAATTGGATCACTGGATTAGTCATTGGTCAAGTTGTTTTGTGCTATAGTAGTGTTACCTGATTTTGTTCTCATGTATATATAGGTACTAACAGGACTAATTGACTATAAGTGCATAGTATATATTACATGACATAGAAATTTTATGTTGTTCATGTTGTGCGAACAATTATAGCTATTTTGTCCATGATCATGTAATGATACAAAATGAGGTGGTCAAGGAGGCTGCAACCAATCCCCGATCTTTCCTGGGGCCAAGGTGAAAGGATCATATGGGCACCTAGAGGGGGGGGGGGGTGAATAGGTGCTACACCAAATTTTAATTCTTTTTCGATTTTAGGCTTGACACAAAGGTAAATTCTCTAGATATGCAACTACGGTGAATTTACCTATATGACAAGCAAGCAACTAAGACTAGGCAAGAACACGATATAAGTAAAGACAACTAAGGGATAGAGATAACCGAAAGTAGAAGCACGCGGAGACAAGGATGTATTCCCGAGTTCCTCCTTGTTAAGGGAGTATGTCTCGTTGGAGGGGTGTGAGCTCGCCACAAGAGGCCTACTCAAGATGCCACAAAGGCCTCACCCTATTCTCCGATGAACCTCACCCAAGGGTTAAGTTCACCTTCCACTATCAGAAACCTTCAAGGCGGAATCCGGAGCCCTTACAATGTTCTTGGGGCACACACCCACAACTTAATCGGGGGCTCCCAAAACAATACAACAACTGAAACAACAACAATTGAAGTGAGTACAACCAAACACCTAGGTTTTCCCCAATGGAAACCCTAGGCACGAATCCCTCAAGCAAATGAGGGGGAAATGAAAAACCGGTTGGTGAAGATGTAGATCTTGGCCTTCTCCTTCAATCCTCCAAAGATCAACGAGTTTGGGTGGAGGGATTGGGAGATCTCTTTGATTTGAGCTTTTGCTTGTAATGGAGGAGAGAGAGTTGCAAGAGCTGAGTGAACCAAGGTAGGTGGAGGGGTCCGTTGGAAAAGCGAGGGGCCGGAAATTCCGGTATTATGTACCGAAAATTCTGGCCTGGGGCCGGAACTTCCGGTCAGAACATCGGAACTTCCGGTGGGCCGGAAATATCCGGGGAGAACTTCCGCACAAAACCTCCGGGGCCCCTCCCGAGAGGAAAACCCAAAATGACTTAGCCAAAATTTCACCTGAAAATTTCCAGGGCCGGAACTTCCGGCCTGGAGGCCGGAACTTCCGGACCACCGGAAATTTCCAGGGGAACCTTCGGGGAGAAGTTCCGGGACCCCTCGAGAGAGGAATCCCAAAAATGACTTAGCCGAATTCCCGCTTGGCCGGAACTTCCGGCCACCGGAATTTCCGCCCAAAGGGGCCGGAACTTCCGGTCCTCCACAGGCAGAAAAACACTCCAAAGCGATTCTCTTCTCCATCTTCGATCTTTTCACCTTCTAGGCCTAATCAGCTAAGAAACCTGTCAAGACACTTTAACAAACATGATTAGCCCACAAAATGTGTTGTCATTATATCACCAAAACTAAGAGATGTTCTTTCAATCTCCCCCTTTTTGGTGAATGATGAGAACACACAAAACAAGATATAATTAAAGCAACAAGAACACAAAGCTCCCCCTCGAGAGGAGCTCCCCCTAGATATGAGCATGCTTTAACCAAGATATAGATAGCAACATAATTGAATAGACACGAAGTAGATCAACACAAGTTGCATGTCTTACACCATACATAGAGTTCAACGAATAAAAACAAGGAAAGATACATAGGCACAAGCTCATAAGAACGAATGAAAGACAAGAAAGCTTGTGCCAACCCATGCAACGCCCTCGAAAGCCTAAATAGAATTACTTCTCCCCCTTTGGCATCAAGACACCAAAAATGGAAAAGAGCAATGCTAACGACCCAAGGAGATCACTCCGACGCCGTGGCCTCTGACTCATCCTCCTCCGCCTCACTGCCGGTCTCAATCTCATCTTCCTCAGGCACATGATGATCCCAATCCACATACTGAGTGTTCCAGTTCCTGTAGGCAACCTGGGGCTGAATGGCGTGCTCAGGTGGTGGTGGAGGCATATTCAGCTGGGCCATAATCTGATGTTGATTCTGCATAATGATCCGGCGCTCACAATAAGCAGTGTAGTTCTCCTTGTGGATGTGAACATTCATACAAAGAAGCTTTTCCATAGCACGCTTGATCCATGACCTCTTCTTGGGGGCCTTTGCAGCAGCAGAAGAACTCCTAGGAGCACTAGCAGAGGGACGAGATACCTCAGGAGCACGGCGGCTAGAAGAAGAGGCACCTGGAGCACGGCGGCCTGAAGAAGAGGTGGTGAGGTGAGCACTCTTCCGGTTCATCTTGACCCGTCCATGGGGCTTACAGTTCAGCTCCATATCAATGTCCTCCACATCATCACCAAGAGGATACTTGGCCTTGATCAACTTCATCACATAGGAGGCATAAGGAGGTACTTTCTTGTGAATCACAACATCATACATCTCATTGAAAATATAGTCCATCACATCAACAGGGCACGCATTGGGGCGTAGAGTACCTTGAGTGGCTGTCTCAAAAGCATAGTGAAGGAGGTTCACAAGCCCTCCTCTAATAGCATCATTGTTTCCAGCACTAGGAGCAATAGATTCCCGGAACATGCGGAGGAGAATGTCATAGAGGGGTAGAAGACCGGAGATGGTCCCAACCCCACTCTCATTAGAATAGAGCTCTTTCAACTTGGACTTGTCATACTCGGAGCCAACGACATGCATGCGAGTCCCCTCATTAAGGTGAGATCCAGTGAAGGGATACCCAAGAATACCTGCAAACTCTCTGAAGGTGGAGGTGAGCCTGTGTGTGTCAGACATCCAAGTCATCCCATTGTTGACATCCCCATCAAACACCACTGTGGCAAAGAACTGCTGAACAAGGACCACATTGTAGTTACATTCCGTCTCCATGAGGCGGCGCAGCCCCAAGCAGTCCACAACCCTGATCGCTGTCCCAAAGTAGTCAGACTTCTTCATGAGGTGAGCAAAATCAATTGCCTTCATCGGACACACTTTCTTCTTCTTAGACATCTTGGCATAGACATTCTTGAATAGGATCTCTTGATCATAACACCAGAAGCAGTTGTCGATGGTGAGGTCACGGGGCTGATCATAAAAGTCAATTTTGTGCCATTCAATAAACTCATTCCTTGTCATGTCACTGATGGCCAACTGCACATCTTTCTTATTTTTCCTTTGTTCATCAATCTGAGCACGGCATGAGGCCAAGGTCTCCTGATCAGACTCAGACTCGATCTCAACCGAATGAGGGCGAGGGGTGCGAGAGGCCGCACGCTTGTGGCGACGACGACGAGAGGAACCACCTGCAAGAAGATGAATAGAAAGACAGGAAAGCATAGATGAGCACTCATGTCCGGGTGGCCAAAAAGAAATAGCAGTGAGAGGAAAGTAGGAATTTTTGATCAGGTTCACACCGGAAATTCCGTCCTAGAGGGGCGGAAGTTCCGGCCCACCGGAAGTTCCGGCCTAGAAGGGTCGGAAGTTCCGACCGGACGGAATTTCCGGCCGCTGCAAACCGGAAGTTCCGGCCTTGTGCAGCGAGCGGAAATTCCGTTGAATCCGAACAAAATTGCAAACCACTTTCAAATCACTGCTACACACAGGGAGGTCTAGCCTAGGGGAGCATTTCTACCAAAGGAAACGGGCCAATTCCTCCTAAATCATCTAGGTTAAATGAAGTGTGAGTTCGTCCTAGATTCGAAAAACGAGGTATTTACCGGCATCCATGGTAGAAACGGAGTGGAGGAGAAGGATCCCCTCGTCGAGGAGATGCAGATCCGGCTTTGAACCGGTGGATTTCGGGGCGGGAGCGGCCCGGTGGAGATCGACCGGCGGTGGGAGTTCTTGGGCAGGAGAGAGAGGAGGAGGCGCGGGGGTGGAAGAACTGCTCGTGCAAGCCAGTCCACCCCGCGGCCATCCCCATAAAGCGCCCAAAAACTTAGACCGGAATTTCCGGCCCCAAGGGGCGGAAGTTCCGGCCCCCGGAAATTCCGACCCCTAAGGGCGGAAATTCCGGCCCCCGGAAGTTCCGGCCTTTAAGGGCGGAAATTCCGGCCCCCGGAAGTTCTGGCCTTTAAGGGCGGAAATTCCGTCCTACCGTCAGAGAATCTCTAGGAAAAAAAAGCCACACACAAACTGGACAAGAGCGATAGAGAGCAAGGGTTCAGGGATAAGGTGGGGCTTAGGACAAGATATCAAACTGTCATAAAATGGTAGGGCACTCGTAATTGCAAGAGTCAGAGATAAAGGCCAATTACGAGTGATTTTCCAAGGCCCGCACATATTGACACATATAGGTCTAGAAAAACCAAATAAACACCAAATAAGAACCAACTCCTCACATGAGGAGGTTGGTGGCCGAAGCCACCATATATGGGTATGAAAGAGTGAGACACCGTGAAGATGTATCTTGGGTTCTCACTCAAAACTCATCATTTAAGCTCACAATTCATGAATTTCAGTATAGAGTAGACAAATGAATTCATTAATATAGGCATCATGGGGGGAGGGAGAGCCCAATGGTTAGGACAACACTCCCCCTAAATCCATGCCTACACCTAAACCAAGATAGAAGTTGAAACTATAGGTGTGCATGCAAGATGGTCAAGCCAAGCTCCTCGAATCCACGATATTTAGCTCATTCCTCAAATAAGTGAATCTTGCTTCATCAAGTGGCTTCGTGAAGATATCGGCAAGTTGGTCTTTGGTTGGCACATATGCAAGCTCAATATCTCCATGGGCAACATGATCCCAAATGAAGTGATGACGAATCTCAATATGCTTGGTTCTTGAGTGTTGCACCGGGTTGTAGGCGATCTTGATAGCACTCTCATTGTCACACAAAAGAGGCACTTTGTCACAATTAACACCGTATTCCTTTAAAGTTTGCCTCATCCATAACAATTGAGTGCATGCACTAGCGGCGGCGACATACTCGGCTTCGGCGGTGGAGAGAGAAATACAATTTTGCTTCTTAGAAGACCAACTCACCAAGGACCTACCAAGGAATTGGCAAGCCCCGGAAGTTGATTTCCTATCATCTTGATCACCGGCCCAATCCGAGTCTGTAAACCCACGAAGCGAGAAAGATGAATCCCTTGGGTAACACAAACCAAATCTTGGGGTATGAACCAAATATCGTAGGATTCTCTTGACCGCCAACATGTGGCTTTCTTTAGGAGCCGCTTGATAACTTGCACACACACCTACACTCAACACAATATCGGGTCTAGATGCACAAAGGTAAAGCAACGAACCTATCATGGAGCGGTAGAGTTTTTGATCCACATCTATACCCTTTGGGTTAAGTTGTAGATGGCATTTGGTATCCATAGGAGTCTTCTTCTCCTTAGCATCCGCCATGTTAAACCTCTTAAGCATGTCTTGAATATACTTTGCTTGGCTAATGAAAGTCCCTCCACTCAATTGCTTGATCTCAAATCCAAGGAAGAACTTCAATTCACCCATCATGGACATCTCAAACCTATCGGTCATAAGCTTTGAAAATTCATCATTAAAAGCTTTGTTAGACAAGCCAATATAATATCATCAACATATAGTTGGCATACGAAAAGCTCCCCTTAAACCCTCTTAGTAAAAAGAGTAGGATCAATTTGCCCAACTTCAAATCCACGGTCTAACAATAACTCTCTAAGGTGCTCATACCACGCACGTGGGGCTTGTTTAAGTCCATAGAGAGCCTTATCAAGCTTGTAGACATGGTTAGGGAAGTTGGGGTCCTCGAACCCCGGGGGTTGCTTAACGAACACCAACTTCTTTAAAGAACCACTGAGAAAGGCACTTTTAACATCCATTTGTTGCAATTTAAAGTTATAACGGGATGCATAAGCAAGAAGGGTACAGATGGACTCAAGGTGAGCCACGGGAGCATAGGTCTCTCCAATATCAATTCCTTCAACTTGAGAGTACCCTTGAGCCACCAATCTAGCCTTGTTCCTCACAACCATGCCATGTTCATCTTGCTTGTTCTTGAAAATCCATTTTATGCAAATAACATTGCGGCACTCCTTTGGCTTCTCAACTAACTTCCAAACTTTATTGCGCTCGAAATTGTTGAGCTCTTCATGCATGGCTTGCAACCAATCCGGATCTTCAAGAGCTTCGGACACTTTCTTCGGTTCCACCATGGCAATATGAGCTTGATGATCACTAAAGTTTGCCAATTGCCTCCGGGTGGACACTTTGCCTCTCACATCACCAATA
Organism: Puccinellia tenuiflora; assembly: GCA_012064385.1. Lineage (NCBI taxonomy): Eukaryota > Viridiplantae > Streptophyta > Magnoliopsida > Poales > Poaceae > Puccinellia > Puccinellia tenuiflora. The sequence goes on along the minus strand of QRDG01002090.1, from coordinate 377,293 downwards.
ACCTTCTCAAGAGTATGTTCATGAAGTTCCATGGTTCTTGCAACTCTAGCTCGACGACGGGCTTCGATATCCTCATTGCATCTTGGAGGTATCACTTGATCATCTTGATCATTTGAGTCCCCGTCTTGACCGGTAGGTTGATGATGATGGAATTGATGAGAGTGTTTGTCCCTCAACTACGCCAACAAGCACTCTTGATACCCTGAAAGGAAAATAATATATGGGATAGGTTGAGCCTCCAAGTGCAGAGTATGTAGAAGTGGAGGTTTTTTCCCCACGAGGGTGACTCGAGGGTTTAATATCGAACTCTCGGGGAATCAGTAGTGGGGATTTTATCTCCTTGTTCTTCTCTAGATTTCCTGCAAACAAAGTAGATTGCTTTGTGCCCTCAACCTCACCAAGTGGTTGTCAAGCACAAGGTGTGAGAATGATATTAAGATAATAATGAATGCAAAACAGTAAATAAATATGCAATGGTGGTAAGTAGTAATGCAAGGATGATAGTAATGATGATGGATGATATTTTTGGGGTTTTTATATGTGTATGCAATGAATAAAAGTGTTTTTGTATTTTCTGATTTTAAAATAGCTGAATGTAGAAAATGCTTAAAAGTGGTTGGGAAGTTGTTTCTTATGATTAAAAATGGACCGGGGTTCATGGTTTCACACATGCACTCTCTCTTTAATATAGTGTGGCAAATAAGTAGACATAGGATTAACAAATGAGATTGCAAACAAGTTTAATGACATGTTACTAATTATATGGGCATCACGTCCTAACATAGAGACCTTTTGATTATTAGTCTCACTTATACTCCACCAAGATGCGAACTAAATCATAACACCTCAGTAATTAAGATGACTCAGAGTATAGCCTTAAGATTAATGACATGAAGTGAAAATAAGAACATGCTGGATCTAGTCATAGGTAGAGGCTTCTCACTCCTCATACCTTGCAACATGGTATTTTGGTTTATCCCTAGTGAGGCAACAAAGTAAGGTAAACACCCAATGGATCGCGATATTAAGTTGTCAGCTTATCACATCACCACCCCCGTTACTCCAACTAATGCACACGTTCCCCCTCACGCGCTCTCATAAACATGCTTGATCAAAACAAGGATACAAGAACGGGGTACATAATATGCATCTACTTTCATAACTGAAATAAACATTGCAATCTCAACATATACTAACTCATAAAAAGATCCACCACAAAGGTAATACAACGATGACCGTAATCATGTTCAGCAGCTCATACGGTGCTAATTAGTGAAGCTCAAGAGAGAGAGAGAGATACATATGCTACTGCCACAAACCCATAGTCCAGAGGTGGACTACTCCCTCTTCATCATGGAGACGGTGGAGATGTCGATGGAGAAGAAGGAGACCTCTCCGGCAGCGCTCCGCTAGAGTTTCCCCCCTCCAATCTGCAGCCTCCTGGTCTCTGTTTCTTGTTTCTCTCGAGTGGCGGCCCTCCCTCCGAAAAATGTCGGGGGGCTCTTTATATAGGCGTTTTTAGGTCACGAGGAAGCTTCAGGAAGAAGGATCGTCGCAAACGGGGCCACGAGGGCCAAAAGAGGTGGGCCCACGCGGCCCCTATACCTGGCCACGTGGGGGCACCCTCTTTCTCCCCTCCGGCCTCCGTTTGCTTGCTTCCTTCGCTCCTAGGTCTTCCTCCTTCCAAAATAATGATCCCCGTAAATTTGCAGCTCTGACGTCGTTAAGGCCCTAAAATAAATAAGGAAAGAAATAGGGGTTTTCTGCCTGCGCAAGATTAATTCCATAAAAAGGGGAAATCATTATTAATTACCAAAAATCATTAAATAACAGTAATATACCCCTTATATGATGCAAATATGAATGGAATACAAGTATTAGAGTGCAAAGTTCATGTATGCATTTTACATGCATCAGTTGACCTTGATCATCACTAGGCACGGCTTCACATTTGAAGAAGAAGATGGTTGAGTAAGGTCTTGATCATGGCTAGCAACACGAATAGGTGAGTTGGGCTCTTGCATAGCAACTTGATCAAGGGGTTGAGGGTCTTCGACTTGTTCTTGGGTTGGTGCAATAGGCTCTTCATTGGCAAGATTTTCTTGTGTAGATGAAGGCTCCACTTGAGTAGAGCATTGTCCTTCTTGATCCGCCACAAGGGGTTCCTCAACGGGGCGGAAAAATCCCACACCCATTATTCTTATGGCTTCTTGAGGAATTACATCATCTACATCGGAAACATGAAATTGCGCCACTTGGGAGCCGTCATTTTCCTCGAACACCACACTACAAGATTCTATGATACGCCATGAGGCTATATCATAGAGTCTATAAGTGTGGGATTCGGCACCGTAACCAACAAAAATACCCTATAGAGATTTAGATTCGAATTTAGTTAAGCGACAACCTTTGATCAAATAGAAACACTTACAACCGAAGACACCTAGACTTGCTTGAATAGTCATCAACAATCACCAAGCAATACTTCTTCCCACCTAGACTTGCTTCGGGAACGGCACCAAAAAGATCCACATGGAGGAGCTCCAAGATCCTCTTGGATGAAATAATAGTCTTGGAAGGATGGGGAGAATCATGCATCTTGCCTTCAACACAAGCCCTACAAACACGATCTTTGGCAAAAGAGATATCTTCTTTTAGTCCGAGAATGTGGCCACCCTTGTGGAGACTTTGCAAAGTTCTCATGTTGACATGGGCTAGGCGGTGATGCCACAACCAACCCTTGTCAGCCTTTCCGAATAGGCACATCGAATTTGAACTGGTTTTCCCCGAAAAGTCAACCACAAACAAATCATCCTCGACGTACCCAACGAAAGCGACCTTTATAGTCTTGCTCCACAAGAGTACCACAACATCAATATCAAAGAAGACGGTGAAACCCATCTTATTAAGTGCACGAACGAAAAGTAAATTAAAACCAAGGTCTTTGACAAGCATGACATTCACTAGGGTGATATCCCTAGCGATTACCACCTTGCCAAAACCCAATACCTCGGATTTTGATCGATCTCCATAAGTGATGGTTGCTTCATTTAGATTTGGTCTCAATTCCGTCATTAATTCCTTACTTCCGGTCATATGTTTTGTGCATCCACTATCAAGCACCCATTTTGACCCACCGGAAGCATAGTCCTACAAGAAATCATTGCTTTGATTTAGGTCCACATTTCTCAATGGGTCCTTTTTTATTAGCAACAAGGGTCTTAGGAAACCAAATAGAATGAGCAATAGGCACATTTCTAGGACCAACAAACTTAGCATAGATATCCCCATAATAATCAACATATAAAATGTAGTGGGGGTTAGTTTTTCCTGCAAAATCATCACTAGTGGTTTTGCCCCTTGTGGCACCACCACTAGCAATGTTGACCTTCTTAGCTTGAGGAGCTCTAGCATCCTTCATGAAACTCTCTTTCTTGTTTTCCTCCTCAACAAACCCGACACCAACTCTCCCCTTCTGTGAAGTAACAAAAGGTTTCTTACCTAGGGAGATGGCCTTAGCAAGATTGATCTTCAACCTAGCATTTTCCTCAATGATATTTGCATGATCACAAGTAATAGGAGTGGAGGAACTAGGCACATCATTTTTAGACGGTTGAGCTTGAAGTTGTTCATACGACTTGTTGAGGATAGCGTGTTCACTTTCCAATGCCTTATGAGCTTTGGAAAGTTTCTCTTGCTCCTCGGTTAGTCTAGAATGACCAACACCAAGCTCGACCTTTTCTTTCTTACATGCTTTGTATTTAGCAATTGCATGATCACATTCTTTAGTGAGATTAGCAACAATTAAATCATTTGATTCTTCTATAGATTCTAATTGTTCCTCAAGAGAAACCCTAAGCTCATGCTCTTCTTCGAGATTGTCTTTTAAGGATGCAATTTTCATAGCATCCTCTCTTTCAATCTTACCCTTGATCTCAAGCATCTCTTGAGCTTCACCATATTGACTCATAAGAGCCTCAACATGTTTCTTGGTTTCACCTTGCATGTTAGTTATAAAATGATCGAAGGCAACTGTTTCCTCTTTAATTTTAAGACTAGTAGCATCATCCATATTACTCATAACCTTAGGAGATGAGGGAGAGGGAGATGATACCTCGTCGGTCTTGGCCATGAGACATCTTGCGGAGGAGTTGGAGACATTCTCATTGGGGGATTCAAAGAGGGAAGGATATGATGAAGATGCTTTGACTATGGCGGCAACTTCACTTGTGGTCTCTTCTTCTTCCCCGGATGAGTACTCTTCTTGCGCAAGCAATACAATTCTTGGAGGCTTCTTGTTGATGGCATTCTTCTTGAAGAAAGATTTCTTATGGGTGTCTTTTGACTTGTCCTTTCGAACAAGCTTCCCTCCATGATGTTCCCGATTCTCAAACAAACGTTCGGCCACAAAGTGATATTTATCTTGACAATCGTAGCAAGAACGAACCCTTTGGCCACCCTCCTTCCTTCCACTTGCCTTGTTGGCAAAATCCCTTGCCTTGGACGGACTCTTCCAAAAGACTTTAGATGTGAGAGCCGAATAGTCCTTGAGTGTATCTTCAAGCTCTTTGGGATCCCAATGTGACACGTCTTCTTGAGTCTCATCATCATCGTCTTGCACCACAACCTTGGCCTTCAAAGCAAGTGAAGTTCCTCTATGCATTCCACTGGCACGGGCTCGAGCGTCTTCGGCGTTCTTGGCGGCCACCTTGAATGCCGCCATCTCTTGCATGACTTCATTAGATGACATGAGGTGAAAATTGTGTCTTCCTTGGAGACTCTTCAAGTTGGTGGATTCAAAAGGCCAAAGGGCACTCACATACTTCCTCTTGATCCAAGCATCATCCACATAGGTTGCTCCAAGGGCTCTAAATTGAGTGGCAAGGGTCTTGAGCCTTCGATACATGTCTTCATGATCTTCACCATCTATCATGAAAAATCCCTCGGCTTGGTTGCTCAAAGCTTCAAACCTATTCCTCTTCATGCTCTCATTGCCGACAAACTCTTGGGTGAGAGTATCCCAAGCTTCTTTGGCGGTGGTGGCAAGCTCGATGTGAGTCATGTGCTTTTCTCCCACGGCGGTTTGAATTATGTTGAGAGCCAAGTCATTGAGTTGACCATCCACAACTTCTCTTCCTGTCATGTTGTTTGGGACGACGGCCTTGAATCCAACTTCGATGATTCTCCATAACTCGCTCGAAGCGCTCTTGATATGTGATCTCATATGAAATTGCCAATTAGAAAAACAAGATGGATTAAACTTAGGTGGATCACCCCTATTGTTTATATGAGGATGCGGGATAGGTGGGTCGACGGAGTACTTAAATGGAACACCATGGTACTCCTCCTTCCCATTATCAATTTTAGGAGGGGATTCATTAGTGAGTTGTTCGCCCTCCCCACTATGCGCGGCGGAAGCATTAGCCTCTAGGGATGGTGCGGCGGGTGGGTTATTGGCATTCAAGAGTTGCCTCATCATAGCACGCAACTCTTCCATTTGAGTGTTCATGTATGATTTCAAGGTTGTTTCCAAGCTCTTGAGATCATCCATGGACACCGGAGGAGTCCCACCACCCGAAACACCATCACCGTCACCCATACTCTCTTAGGTGGTGAAGCCTAGCTTAAGAGCCAAGGCTCTGATACCAATTGAAAGGATCGTATGGGCACCTAGAGGGGGGTG
>QRDG01002090.1:334110-366610 GCA_012064385.1 Puccinellia tenuiflora | reverse complement strand
TATTTTCACCTATTTCAGTATACAATTAACCGTTTTGTTTTCTGCGAGACCGGAAATATTGACAACCTTTCCGCCGTTGGGGGCAAAGTAATTGGTTGAGTGTGTGCAGGTCCACGTCTGTTGAAGATTAAGCGCCAGAGATCTTCAACATTCATTTTGTTGTTGATTTCAAAGTCCTACTGGTTTGATAAACCTCGGTTCGTTTACGAGGGAAAACTGCTACTAACTACATCCACGCCTTCGCTTGGGGCACAACCCAACGCTACCATCACCGATCATCAGACGCTACAACCCGGAGAGCGAAGAGGGCACGGCCATTACGAAGACTACTCGAAGAGGAGCCAAAGCTTGATGGGCTAAGAAGTCGGGCCGGAGCTCACTCAACCCGAGCGAACCGACGAACTGCACCCCGTCGTAGAGAGCGCCTCTAGAGGCCGACCACCACCAAGAACCGGCCAACAACGCCCACACACCGCAGAAGAAGCACCAGTTAGGACACAACAAAGTATTGAGGCGCAGGGCAAAAGAGCAAGCTTTGCTGAGGGAGAATGTCGCCGAAGCACCCGCTCCGCCACACCACCATCGGAGAGCCACCTGTCGTGAGCTCCAAAGCGGTATCTTCAAGAAGATCACGACGCAAGGGCGTCGCTACCGCCCGATCCTGGGATCTTGGGTTTTCACCCGGAGCATGCGGACAAATAGAGCGCAGCCACCACGACGCCTTCAAGAAGGGGACGACGTCCACGGACGTCGCCGTCATGACCCAAAAGGGCAAGGGTTTCCCCCGGCAATCACACTCCAACATCCGCACCAATACCGGCCATCGCCGTAGCAACAAACCGCCGTCACAACATGCGGCGAGCCGAGACCTCGCCTTCCACACGACTGAGGGTCCCGACCAGCACCAGAGCCTCTGGCTCGCCAGCCAACCAACAAGGCTCCCACCGACCGGGGCCGCCACCCCGGATACCAAGCCGAGCACTCCACCGAGAAGAAGGACCACCGGGATCCTCGGAGACCGGTGAGACTATGAAGGAGGGCTCCAGTACCAGATCGACGACCAACAGCCCCCGTGGCTGCCGCCGCCCTTGGATCTGGGGCGGAGGAGATGGGCTCGCAACGGGCCCCGGGGCCCCTGCCCCGGCCCGAGATCGAGGCGGCCATGGCCGCGCAACACGTCCCCGCCAGGCTCCCTCCTGGTAGCCGCCGCACTGCCGCGGATAGCGCCGAGGCCACGCAGGCTCCCGCGCCAGGCCAGAGCCCGGCCGAACTGCTCCAGATCGAGCACCGGCTCGCGCTGCTCACCGCCGTCGCCGCGCCCGGAAGCGCCGCCATCGCCGCGAGTTCGCACCACCACGCAGCCACCACGCCGCCGCAGTGCAGTCACGCCAGCGCCGGGCCCCCGCCGACTGCAGTGACCCGCGCCGCCGCCGCCGAACGAGGAGGAGAGAGAGGCCCCGCCGCCGCCGGCGCCCCCGGGGCTTAGCCCGGCGACGCCCTGTAGCGGCGGCGAGGGAGGGAGGAGGGAGGAGAGGAGCTGGCGGCGCTGGGGGCTAGGGTTTCGCCCTGCCGCTCGCGGGAGCGGGCAGGACGAAACAGACCTACCACTTCAAAAAGTGGTTTTAAGCATTTTTCAATTGCCCTACCAAGACAATGTTTAATAAACCAGTAGTTGAAGGTGTTTTTTCTTCAGTTGCGTCAGGTTTAGGCGTTCGGGTTCAGTTTCGTCAATGTTAGGCCTAAATTCAGTTTGCGTCAGGTTTAGGCGTTCGGGTTCAGTTTCGTCAATGTTAGGCCTAAATTCAGTTAGGGATTCTTCAGGTTTGTTGGACGCTGACGCGGTCTGTGGGATCACGTCCGACTTCATATGATCACCGTGGGCTCGTTCTAAATCGTGGGATGTCACGATTCTGCCTGGTTTCTGAATGAACAGAAGGAGAATAGAAAATGCAGCAAACTTATACGCTGAACCAAAAATCTCGTGTCATCGCCTTCCTCTGAATTCCACTTCTCCTCGCGTGTGTTGTGTGGTCAGGTGCTTGCAGGTTAGAGCTGATAGACAACTTGAGCCTAGTTCGCCTCCTTCTATGTCATTTACTGCAGCTTCTATTCGGAAGTTACAACATGTTTGTCGGCAACGCGTTGCGAGCTCCGATGCGTTGTCGGATCTATGCATATATTTCGTGCAGTTCGTTGTTCTAACCAGCGACGACTTGCTTGCGTTTGTCTAGGACAGTAGGACTTCTAGTTTCTTGTGCGGTCAATGACTGTCTCGTTGGGGGCAAACGGTAGAACCTCGGCGTCGAAGAGTCAGTGAAGATACAATGGAGTAACATTCTACTACCGTGTCTCTGAAATTAAGCTAACCCCAGCTTGCTCAATGCGTAGCAGTAAACTAATCACCACATGTGCCTGTGCAGCTGCGAGAGGAAGAGGTCAGGTTCCGTGGCAGAGTTTAGTCAATTCTCCCCTCCCTGCTCCCGAGGAGGGAGTCAAAGTATTCAGACATTCACACCAACCAAGCCAGACCAGCATAAATAACTGGGGTCAGCATCTTGAATATTTTTCCTTAGAGCATCTCCACCGGGTGTCTAAATTGTGTCCGGCACCACCTATTTGGAAGCCCAATTACGGGGTGCCGTACACATGTCCGGTCTTTTTATTTTTCCCTCCCACACCGGCACTCCCTAAACGGCCGGACCCCAATCGATCAACATTTTTAAAAGGAGGCGATTTCATTGCGATCCGACGATTTCTTTTGTAAAAGAGGCGATACAACTTAAAATTTAAACTAAAACTATCTAAAAACTAACTAAACTAGTACTCTAGAACATGCCGGGCGGAGGTGGCGCGCTAGGGCCAGCCTCGTCGTCATTCGTCCCCTCGTCGAAAGAGGGGGAGGCAGGCATGTTGAGGCCGCCAGCACGCACGCAAGCGCCTCACCTGCCTGGCCGCCCTGGCCTCCAGCATCTGTCGGTGGCGCTCCGCCGCTTGAGTGCGCTCCCGCGCACGGGGCGCCTCTGCGCGCCCCAATTTCTCCGCCGCCCGCAGGTCCTGCTCCGCGCGCGCTGCGAGCTCCGCCTCTGTCGCCTGTTCCGCTTGCAGCTCCCTCGCCGCAAGCTCCCGCTCCTCTGCCGCGTCCTGCCTCGCCGCCTCCCGGCTCAGCCTCTCCAGCTTCTACGCTTGGGCGGCCCGATAGAAGGCCTCTGCCTGAGGGCGGCTGTTGGCGATCGCCCTCGCCGTGTTCTCCTCCTCGTGCGCCGCCCGTTCGTCTTCGCAGAAGGAGCGGGCGTACTCATCCTCGACGAGTGTGTTGAGCGACATCTCCACGGCGCGTGTCGTGGGGTTGTCACGGCAAGTTGCTTCCTCAGGGAAGATGAATTGTGGGGCCATTGGTGATCGAAGTACGTAGGAGCTGTTAATCTCACCTAAGGACAAGGATTTACCCAGGTTCAGCCCCTCTTGATGGAGGTAAAGACCTACTTCCTACTTCGGCTTTATTGATATGAACTGGCTCTCGATTCCAAGGTTCCGACTCCTATCTGGGGAATCAGCGACTTCAACCTCTTTGGGGTCTGGTCTGGTGTTGCGGGTTCTGGATTGCTTATCGATCTAAGGTCCAGGGCCCTCCTTATAAAGGCGGTCGGGTCCCTGGGCTTACAAGTTTACACCGGGTCATACTTGGACACGGAGTCCTATTCTATGTCTTGGCCTTCCAAGTTAGAGCTCTGGGTTGTACTAGGACTCCTCCTCGACGAGTCCTTCCTTCTTTATGGGCCTTAGCCGGCTTGTCTCCAGCCCAGCCCATGTAACTTGAAGTGCGACCCGGCTTTGGCCTTCTTGGTCTTGGCGGGTCTACTTTCCGGGTCAATGGGCCTACCTATAAAGTATCCCCCCATCAGTAGCCCCCGAATTTATCATGGGCGTAGTCTTGGCGGCTTCCTCCGACTCCTTGGTTCGACTCCTTGGCTCGACTTCTCCGACTGGAGTCACAAGCTTAAAAGTCGCCTGCTGCTAGCTTCAAGATGAATTCCTGCATAAAAAACATAACACATATATAACGAGTCCTTCCTCACCCTTTGCTTAAGCTCACCACTCTTGCCTTTGCATCTGCTGGCCGAGTTTGTTGTGGCTCTTATAAACTAGCTCTGAGGAATCTGACTCTTATCACTTCCTGCATACACAGGACTCGCCTTTCTGAGACAAGTCGGCTTTTCTTTCCGCTACTGTGTCTTTACTTTACTAGATTTACCCTGTTTTGACTTTGGCAGCCGCATCTTGACCACGGAATTTCCGCGGATGTCCCCACATTTACCGCACTGTTAATGTGGAACAGCCCCGTAACTTTCTAGGGTTTAACCCCTTATAAATTGTCAAGGGTGGGGTCCAAAAACCCTCACTTTCCCTTTCGCTTCCAATCCTTTCTAACAGCCCTAACTTGGTAATGAAAAATACGAAGAATTTTTTCCACTTTTCATCTTTGTTTGCATCATGGCATGCATATGAAACTTGCTATTTCTAAAACTACCAACCATTGCAAGCAACTAAAATTGGGAGGCAAACTTCCCAAGCAATTCAAACCAAATACAATTGCTCAACAAGTCAACAAACTAAATGAACTTCCAAATGGTTTAGGAAGTTCCAATTTTACTTTTGAAACCAATTCTCAATTTCCAAATCTTGTCAATTAAGAAATGAATATGAGAATTTAAATTGTCTTAATTCAATTCCTATTTTTGGAACCAAGTTAAACATTCCAAAAATTAAAACAAAAATCATGGGGAGTTTCAATATGATTGAGAGAGTCTCTATGAATATTTTCACTATTTTTGGAATTGTTTAAATGCTCCAATTAAATATAATTTGGAAATTGCCCAAAATTACCTTAATTAAAAGCTATGAACAAATGTTGGTCAAAACAATTTATTTTGCCTCACCAATTTTTGTGGGGCACCTAAAAGTCAATTGGAGCCCATGTGAATTTTTGCACATTTTATGAAAATGTCCTGGTGTCTCGTTTAAATCGCCAAAGCTTGCTGGGGACCTTTTTTGCAATTAATTCAAATATTGTCAGGGGGTTCCCTGCAAAACTTTCCTTCCCCTCCACAGTGGACGATGGCGTCCTGGCGCCATGCCGCTGTGCTGGCGATGCCCATGCCGCGTGATGCCGTGGCCCTGGAGGACAAGGATGCCCAGACCGTCGTGCACCTGCTCCCTCTCCCTCCTCTCTCCCCGTTCCTCCCACAATTTCCGGATCGGGGCGATTCTTTTTCCTCTCCCGAGCTCCTCCGTCACCGCCACCGAGACGAGCTCGCCGCCGTCGTTTGGCTCCTCCCCGCACAAATTGAAGGGTGTGGCAAGCTCCGCCACGTCCTCGGCTTCCTCCTCTGCGACGGAATTGAGCCGGGGTGGCCGGGAATCGACGAATTCTTCATCGACATCCTGCCTCGGCCGCGCCGTTCGTCGGCCTTGAATCCGGCAACTCCCGCCCCTCCGTGCCGTCGCCGTCCTCGCATACGTACTCAAGGTGAACACTGCGTGCTTGCTAGCCCTCTCCCGCGCCTTCTACCCTCTCCCCGCAGTCGATCAACCGGCGGCCACCGCCGAGCCACCGCCCCGTGCCCCCGGCCTGGCCGAGGCTTGGGCCGGCCTGAGGCCGGAGGCCTCGGGCAGGTGCCCGGCCTGCGCGCCCGGCCTGGGCCGGCTCTGGGCCGGCCGCTTCGGCCACTGCCCCGGCCTGGGAGCCCAGCCTGGGCCGGCGAAAGGCCGGACCGCTCGGGCTGGTGCACGGCCTTTTTCCTGGCCTGGCCGGCTCTAGGCTGGCCGGCTCTAGGCCGGCCTGCCAGGGAAATGGCTTTTCCTTTTTGGAGTTTAAAACATGTTTAAATAATCGATAACTATTTGAAAAATGCTTCAAATTCTATGATTCAAATTTCAAAATGTTCAGGAAAACAAACTCCACCATTTGGAATCATTATAACCTTCTTTTGGAATTATGATCTTTTGGTTATTTAAAAATTCCCAAAAGGGGTTAAATAATACCTAAATTGAGAAATTCATAACTTATTAATTAGTTGCCCAATATTTGCGAATAAAATATCAAAGTGATCAACATGTCAAATGCTATCAAACCATGCGCTTATCACGTCATGATCACAAATTCTTATTTGATGTTTTCATAAATTGGTTAAAATAATTAAATCCAATTAATTATTTAATTTGCTATTTATTCATCGGTACTCCGAAAATTACAAATAAAGTACCAAAATGATCGGAATGACAAACCCTACCCATTTCATGTCATGTTCATGCATATTGAGCCACTTCTCTAATAATGTAATGATTTATAAACATTTTGGTCACTAAGATAAATATGGAGTTGTGTCCAAATAATTGCACTAATTATTTGGACTCCATTTAATTTTGTTAAATAAATTAAATGATAATATCAATGCATCAACTTGTCATGTCATCATGTGATTGAGCATTGCACCTTGTGTTCTTGTGATTTATGTGTTCTTTGTATTTCTTTTAGGTATCGATAGATTCTGGAGTCGAGGTTAACGCTACTTATCCAAACGAGCAGTACTACACGCCCGGGCAGCAAGGCAAGAGATAACCTATCCTTCTTGGCATTCTAGCATCCTAATGTTTTATAAACTTATTTTGGCCACCATAATATTGCATGCGATTCGAATGTCTCTTTGATCAAAATATAGAGAATCTTATGAATGCATGTTTTTCCCGAGCCAATCACATGTATCCCTACCTATGAACCCTAGAGATGATGTGTTGGCCTGGGACAAGAATATAATTGTTGTATTTATATGCTTAGCTATGCTTAGTTAAATGCTAGCAATGTCCGTTGTTTAATTCCATAATTGTTGATGTTGATGGAATGTTTCGGACATGGTGGGTATGTGGGGTGCTAAATTAAAATGCTAAAAGGCTTGGGTGAGTTGCCATCGGGGATGGTGTTTTGCCTCACTCTTGCCCCTAAGTGCGAGTTCCTGTCTTCAGAACCAAGGTCTGAGCGTGCTGCCATTGGTGGGGACATATGGAATCCCCTTTAACTAAATAACTTGTGCGGGCGTATCCAAGGGTCCTCTAGTTCGCTTTTCCATTTGCCGTGTGTGTGAGCGGAAAAAGGATTGATGAGGATGGTGGTGTTTAGGACGTGGCGATGGGGCAGGGTGTTGAAATAGGCACTGAACCTGTCCTGTGGCCACAGATGACTCTTGGATAGTCTCACGCGAGGTAAAGGTTTAACCACGCCCACTCGCCGGTCTTCCCCGGAAGAGGACATATCAGGTGAGCCGGACGGTACCGGTGGGTAAATTAGTACACCCCTGCAGGGTTAATCTTTTCGAAAAGCCGTGTCCGCGGTTATGGATGCCTTGGGAATGGATTTACGGGATCATAGAGAACCTTAACCTTAATTAATTAATTTGGCAGCTAAAGGTTGCAACTCAACGTGTGTGTAAAAGGTTCATTTCCTCGAGGGTGATTCGAGGGAGTGCCTTTGGTGAAGATGAGTGGGTTTTGGCTACAAGTAGGTTCGGCGAGAACCGAAGATGAAATGTTACCCTCTTACCCCCTTTTATGAAAAATATTCTGAGTAGACGGTGCCATGTGTCAATTATGTTTCAGTTTATGAAAATTAGCTTTAGGCAAAAGAAATACATATAAAGCTTTAGAGCCTCCGTCAGTCATTGGGCCTATATCGCCCTACTAAACTTGCGAGTACATCGTACTCAGTCTCTCTTTGCTGCCTTTATATTTGTATTTCAGAGGAGGACGACACCGAGCAGTTAGGTGGGTTCTTCGTGGACGTCGACTACTAGTCCGGGGTTCCCAGGTGGCAGCTTGGGACCGTGGAACAAGCTGGCTTGGGTGATGTTTATCTGTAGGCCTATTAGGCCATAATTTGCATCTTGTTGTATTAGACAACGCTACCCTCGCTTCCGCTTGTTGAATTGATGGTCTGTGACCTTTTGATGTGTGATATTTGTATTCTTCTCTTATATGAGTTGCTATATGTTTTTGTGTCGTAGAGTCTGTAATGTGCCAGTTTGTTCTACAAGTCTCGGTCTCCTTACTATACATGGAAGCGATGTCTGAGCTTATGGCATGATCGAGGTGTTGTGTGCCGATGATCCATTCCGAGCACACCTGCCAATGAGTTTTGGCCTGGGATTGGTAAACCCAGTAACCCTCGATTGTGTAGCATGACCGGTTACACAACGTTCCACTGTATAGTTCTGGGGTCGAGGCGCTACAAGTTGGTATCAGAGCAGGACTGCCTGTAGGAAACCCTCTCTTTGGTCGATGTCGAGTCTAGTTGAAAATTATTTATAGCCTAAAAATGAGTTGTGAAAACTTCTTAGGATTCTTTTTACTCCTCATCCAACTCGCTCTACTCTGATTCTTACCTATATTTGTTTTATTCTTGGTGTCGATGTTTAGGTTCTCGGGGTTTGGATTCTTACCGTCCAGTTAAGTCTCGAGACCGTTGTATCCGTTTGATATCGCCGCGATGACGTGATGTCACCGTGGTTGCCTAAATCTGTCTTAGTGTTTGTCGTCTTCAATATCTATATCTGGAAACACTCTAATGATCTATCCTATCTGTCAGAGTTGGTTACTAACTTGTCATTGTTCCAATTCTTCAGAATGGCGCCTACCCGTCGTGGGGAATCAAGCAACCCTGAGGCACCGCCGCCACCCTCAATGGCGGAGGTCCTGATGGCTATTGAGCAAAACCGGCTGCGAAATGAGCGTCTGCTCGAGCAGCTGGTGCAGCAAGGGGCCCGGAGGAATACGGACTGCACCACTCTCACCGAGTTCTTGCGCTCCCAACCTCCCACCTTCTCTGAAGCTAAGGAGCCGTTTGATGCGGATGATTGGCTTCGGGCTCTAGAGCGCAAGTTTGCCGCTCTTCACGTTCCGGTGGTGGAACAGGTCAATTTCGCCACCTATCTGCTGAATGGAGCCACCGGCTCTTGGTGGGAGAGCCACGTGGCAATGTTTGCCGCGGGCCATGTCTTCACTTGGGAGGACTTCCACGCCGCTTTCCGTGCGACGTACATTCCCAAGCCCGTCATGGACCTCAAGAGGCGGGAGTTCCTGGACTTGACCCAGGGACGCATGGACGTCCAGTCCTATGGACGGGAGTTCAACCACCTCTCCCGTTACGCCCCTCGGGACGTGACGAACGATGAGGACAAGCAATACCTCTTCCGCAAGGGGCTCGCACCTCGTCTCCGATATGAGCTCCTACCCTTCAAGTTCACCTCCTACCAGGAGCTCTATAATCAAGCTCTCACTATGGAGCAAGGTAGGAAGGAGCTGGAGGCTTCCAAGAGGCCAGCTTCCACCAACAACCAGAGCTCCTCTTCCTCAGAGGGCAAGAAGCGCCGGGTATTTGTGCCCTTCAGCGCTGTGCCTAAGGCCCCCTCCGCGCCGAAGCCTACCGGGTACTTGCCACCTCCGCCTCGCCCAGCTACTTCGACCTTGGGTGCGGCTGGAGGCGGTTTTCGACCTTGACTGCCTGCACCACCGGGGCTCACTTGCTTCTCCTGTGGCCAGTCGGGGCACTACTCCAGGGAGTGTCCCCAGAAGGCACCGGCTACCGCAGCACCTGCACCAGCACCCTCTACCCCAGCCGCCAAGGATACCACCATCAGCCGTGGCCGCCTGAACCACGTCTCGGCTGAAGGCGTTGAGGAGGATCCCGGAGTTCTCATGGGTATGCTTCGAATCAATGGTTACCCTGCTTTAGTCTTATTTGATTCTGGAGCATCGCATTCGTTCATATCAATAGCTTTTGCACACAACCATCAAATTCCATTTGTGAACATGGACTCCCCGTTAGTGGTCAAGACCCCAGGCGCTAGTTGGCACACCAAATGGGTTGCTCCGGAAGTCCAGATTACCATAGGCTATTGGTCTTTCCCGTTCCAGCTGATTGCACTGAGGTCAGATGGGCTAGATGTAATTCTGGGGATGGATTGGTTAGTCAAATATCAGGCCAACCTGAACTGTGCTGCCAAGTCTATCACCGTGATCCACCCAACCGTCGGGCTGGTGAGTTATTGGTCACCCTCGTCCGCAATTCCCTCCGCTGCCACTCCACTTTCACCGGAGATCAGCTTGTGTTTCCTGGAAGGAACTACCCCGCCTGAAATACATGAAGTTGCTGTGGTGTGTGATTTCCCCGATGTTTTCCCGGAGGAATTGCCCGGCATGCCACCTGATCGCAGCATGGAGTTTGTGATTGAGTTAGTTCCGGGAACCGCCCCAGTTTCCAAAACGCCCTACCGCATGCCAACAGAAGAGCTATCTGAATTGAAGAAGCAACTTGATGAGCTGCTAGAAAAAGATTTCATCTGGCCGAGTAGCTCACCTTGGGGCTGCCCGGTCATCTTTGTCAAGAAGAGGGATACAAATGTTCCTCGTATGGTTGTTGGTTACCGCCCTCTGAATGCGGTGACCATCAAGAACAAGTATCCAATTCCCAGAATAACCGACTTGTTCGATCAATTAGCTGGTGCAACGGTATTCTCCAAGATGGATTTGAGGTCAGGCTACCATCAGATAAAAATCCGAAAGGTGGATATTCCAAAGACGGCTTTCACTACCCGTTATGGGTTATATGAGTACACCGTCATGTCCTTCGGCCTCACAAATGCTCCGGCTACATTCATGAGGCTGATGAACTCTATCTTCCACGAGTTCCTCGACAAGTTTGTCATCATTTACATCGATGACATCCTTGTCTACTCCAAAACCGAAGAAGAACATGCTGAGCATCTTCGACTAGTCTTGACCAAGCTTCGAGATCACCGCCTCTATGCCAAGTTCTCTTGAGTTTTGGCTAAAGGAGCTCATTTTTCTCGGTCACACGGTGTCAGCTGCTGGAGTAGCGGTGATACCAGACAAGATTCAGGCTATCCTGGATTGGCCAACTCCCAAGTCCGCCAAAGATATCTGAAGTTTCCTTGGATTGGCGGGTTATTACCGCCGATTCATCGAGGGTTTTTCCAAGATAGCCAAGGCACTGATTGACCTCCTCAAGAAAAACAAGCAATTTGTGTGGTCAGACAAGGCTGAAGAGAGCTTCCAAACCCTCAAGGTCAAGCTCACAACCACTCCGATGCTTGTCCTTCCCGATACCGACAAAGACTTCGTCGTCTATTGTGATGCATCCCTCCAAGGCTTGGGCTGTGTCTTGATGCAAGAGGGCCATGTTGTCGCCTATGCCTCCCGTCAACTCAAACCGCATGAGCAAAATTACCCAACTCATGATTTGGAGCTTGCCGCCGTGGTACATGCTCTGAAACAATGGAGGCCCTACCTGTTGGGCAACCGTTGCGAGATCTACTCCGACCATCAAAGCCTAAAATATCTCTTCACCCAGCCGGATCTGAACTTGAGGCAGAGGAGATGGCTGGAATTGATAAAAGACTATGATGTGACTCTCAACTATCAACCCGGCAAGGCAAATGTCGTGGCCGATGCTTTGAGTCGTAAGGCCTATTGCAACACCGTGATGGTAGAAAAGGCACAACCAGCTCTCCACGAGGAGTTTGCTAGGTTGAATCTGGAGATTGTTCCCTCCGGTTATCTAGCTAACCTCGAGATCAAATCCACTCTTGAGGATGAAATCAAGGCCGCCCAGCAACATGATGCTGGCATCCGCAAGATCAAGAAGAATATTGCAAATGGGAAGGCCAAGTGTTTCTCCGTTGATGCTTCCGGTGTTGTCTATTTTGGGGACCGTCTTGTGGTGCCCAAGACGGGAAATACTAAGGGGTTGATACTCCAAGAAGCCCATGAATCTCCTATATCCATCCACCCCGGTAGCACAAAAATGTACCAAGACCTCCGTCCCAAATTCTGGTGGACTCGCATGAAGCGGGAAATTGCCAACTATGTTGCTGAATGCGACGTCTGTCGCCGGGTGAAAGCTGAACATCAAAGGCCAGCTGGTACCCTTTGCCCCATAGCCATCCCCGAGTGGACATGGGATGAAGTTGGCATAGATTTCATCACCGGTTCCAAGGTCTCAAAAGGGCAACAATGCCATCTGGGTCGTCATCGACCGCCTATCCAAGGTAGCCCATTTCCTTCCAGTTCGTGAGGACATAAATGCAAAGCAATTGGCCGAGTTATATGTTGCCCGCATTGTTCCTCTCCATGGTGTTCCAATGAGGATCATCTCTGACCGTGGGAGCCTATTCGTATCCAGATTCTGGCAGGCTTTCCAAAATGCCATGGGAACCCGCCTCAACTTCAGCACCGCCTATCATCCTCAAACTGATGGTCAAATAGAGAGGGTGAACCAAGTTCTTGAGGATATGCTGCGGGCTTGTTTTATCTCCTTCGGCAAGGGTTGGCAAAAGTACCTCCCTCTCGCCGAGTTCTCCTACAACAATAGCTTTCAAGCCAGTTTGCAAATGGCTCCCTTTGAGGTCCTTTATGGGCGGAAATGCCGGACTCCCCTCAATTGGTCTGAAACCGGAGAGAGGCCACTCTTCGGTCCTGATGTGATCAATGAAGCCGAAGAGAAAGTCCGTGTCATATGGGATAATCTCAAGGCTGCTCAATCCCGTCAGAAAAGCTATTATGACAAGCATCATCAAGAGGTCCACTATGAAATTGGTGACAAGGCCTATCTTCGAGTTTCTCCTCTCCGAGGCGTTCGTCGCTTCGGGATCAAGGGAAAATTGGCACCTCGCTATGTTGGCCCTTTCACTGTCCTAGCCAAGCGATGAGATCTCTCATATCAACTTGAGTTGCCCTCCAACTTCCCGGATGTCCACGATGTGTTCCATGTTTCCCAACTCCGTCGTTGCTTCAAAGATCCCATCCGTGGGGTTGATCATGAGGCGTTGGACATTCAGGAGGATTTGACCTATCGCGAGCATCCTATCCGCATCTTGGATGAAGCGGAGAGGAAAACCCGCAACAAGACCATCAAGTTCCTAAAAGTCCAATGGTCCAATCATTCCGAGGAAGAAGCCACATGGGAGCGAGAAACTAGTCTTCGTCAGGAATACCCCGCCTTCTTCACTCAAGCCTAGAATCTCGGGACGAGATTCCTGTAAGGGGGGTAGAATTGTAATAGCCCTAACTTGGTAATGAAAAATACGAAGAATTTTTTCCACTTTTTGCATCTTTGTTTGCATCATGGCATGCATATGAAACTTGCTATTTCTAAAACTACCAACCATTGCAAGCAACTAAAATTGGGAGGCAAACTTCCCAAGCAATTCAAACCAAATACAATTGCTCAACAAGTCAACAGACTAAATGAACTTCCAAATGGTTTAGGAAGTTCCAATTTTACTTTTGAAACCAATTCTCAATTTCCAAATCTTGTCAATTAAGAAATGAATATGAGAATTTAAATTGGCTTAATTCAATTCCAATTTTTTGGAACCAAGTTAAACATTCCAAAAATTAAAACAAAAATCATGGGGAGTTTCAATATGATTGAGAGAGTCTGTATGAATATTTTCACTATTTTTGGAATTGTTTAAATGCTCCAATTAAATACAATTTGGAAATTTCCCAAAATTACCTTAATTAAAAGCTATGAACAAATGTTGGTCAAAAAAAATTTATTTTGCCTCACCAATTTTTGTGGGGCACCTAAAAGTCAATTGGAGCCCATGTGAATTTTTGCACATTTTATGAAAATGTCCTGGTGTCTCGTTTAAATCGCCAAAGCTTGCTGGGGACCTTTTTTGCAATTAATTCAAATATTGTCAGGGGGTTCCCTGCAAAACTTTCCTTCCCCTCCACAGTGGACGATGGCGTCCTGGCGCCATGCCGCCGTGCTGGCGACGCCCATGCCGCGTGATGCCGTGGCCCTGGAGGACAAGGATGCCCAGACCGTCGTGCACCTGCTCCCTCTCCCTCCTCTCTCCCCGCTCCTCCCACAATTTCCGGATCGGGGCGATTCTTTTTCCTCTCCCGAGCTCCTCCGTCACCGCCACCGAGACGAGCTCACCGCCATCGTTTGGCTCCTCCCCGCACAAATTGAAGGGTGTGGCAAGCTCCGCCGCGTCCTCGGCTTCCTCCTCTGCGGCGGAATCGAGCCGGGGTGGCCGGGAATCGACGAATTCGTCATCGACATCCCGCCTCGGCCGCGCTGTTCGTCGGCCTCGAATCCGGCTACTCCCGCCCCTCCGTGCCGTCGCCGTCCTCGCATACGTACTCAAGGTGAACACTGCGTGCTTCCTAGCCCTCTCCCGCGCCTTCCCCCTCTCTCCGCAGTCGATCAACCGGCGGCCACCGCCGAGCCACCGCGCCGTGCCCCCGGCCTGGCCGAGGCTTGGGCCGGCCTGAGGCCGGAGGCCTCGGGCAGGTGCCCGGCCTGCGCGCCCGGCCTGGGAGCCCAGCCTGGGCCGGCCAAAGGCCGGACCACTCGGGCTGGTGCCCGGCCTGGCCGGCTCTAGGCCGGCCTGCCAGGGAAATAGCTTTTCCTTTTTGGAGTTTAAAACATTTTTAAATAATCGATAACTATTTGAAAAATGCTTCAAATTCTACGATTCAAATTTCAAAATGTTCAGGAAAACAAACTCCACCATTTGGAATCATTGTAACCTTCTTTTGGAATTATGATCTTTTGGTTATTTAAAAATTCCCAAAAGGGGTTAAATAATACCTAAATTGAGAAATTCATAACTTATTAATTAGTTGCCCAAAATTTGCGAATAAAATATCAAAGTGATCAACATGTCAAATGCTATCAAGCCATGCGCTTATCACGTCATGATCACAAATTCTTATTTGATGTTTTCATAAATTGGTTAAAAGAATTAAATCCAATTAATTATTTAATTTGCTATTTATTCATCGGTACTCCGAAAATTACAAATAAAGTACCAAAATGATCGGAATGACAAACCCTACCCATTTCATGTCATGTTCATGCATATTGAGCCACTTCTCTAATAATGTAATGATTTATAAACATTGTGGTCACTAAGGTAAATATGGAGTTGTGTCCAAATAATTGCACTAATTATTTGGAACTCCATTTAATTTTGTTGAATAAATTAAATGATAATATCAATGCATCAACTTGTCATGTCATCATGTGATTGAGCATTGCACCTTGTGTTCTTGTGATTTATGTGTTCTTTGTATTTCTTTTGGGTATCGATAGATTCCGGAGTCGAGGTTAACGCTACTTATCCCGACGAGCAGTACTACACGCCCGGGCAGCAAGGCAAGAGATAACCTAACCTTCTTGGCATTCTAGCATCCTAATGTTTTATAAACTTATTTTGTCCACCATAATATTGCATGTGATTCGAATGTCTCTTTGATCAAAATATAGAGAATCCTATGAATGCATGTTTTTCCCGAGCCAATCACATGTATCTCTACCTATGAACCCTAGAGATGATGTGTTGGCCTGGGACAAGAATATAATTGTTGTATTTATATGCTTAGCTATGCTTAGCCATGCTTAGTTAAATGCTAGCAATGTCCGTTGTTTAATTCCATAATTGTTGATGTTGATGGAATGTTTTGGACATGGTGGGTATGTGGGGTGCTAAATTAAAATGCTAAAAGGCTTGGGTGAGTTGCCATCGGGGATGGTGTTTTGCCTCACTCTTGCCCCTAAGTGCGAGTTCCTGTCTTCGGAACCAAGGTCTGAGCGTGCTGCCATTGGTGGGGACATATGGAATCCCCTTTAACTAAATAACTTGTGCGGGCGTATCCAAGGGTCCTCTAGTCGCTTTTCCATTTGCCGTGTGTGTGAGTGGAAAAAGGATTGATGAGGATGGTGGTGTTTAGGACGTGGCGATGGGGCAGGGTGTTGAAATAGGCACTGAACCTGTCCTGTGGCCACAGATGACTCTTGGATAGTCTCACGCGAGGTAAAGGTTTAACCGCCCCCACTCACCGGTCTTCCTCGGAAGAGGACCAATCAGGTGAGCCGGACGGTACCGGTGGGTAAATTAGTACACCCCTGCAGGGTTAATCTTTTCGAAAAGCCGTGTCCGCGGTTATGGACGCCTTGGGAATGGATTTACGGGATCATAGAGAACCTTAACCTTAATTAATTAATTTGGCAGCTAATGGTTGCAACTCAACATGTGTGTAAAAAGTTCATTTCCTCGAGGGTGATTCGAGGGAGTGCCTTTGGTGGAGATGAGTGGGTTTTGGCTACAAGTAGGTTCGCCGAGAACCGAAGATGAAATGTTACCCTCTTACCCCCTTTTATGAAAAATATTCTGAGTAGACGGTGCCATGTGTCAATTATGTTTCAGTTTATGAAAATTAGCTTTATGCAAAAGAAATACATATAAAGCTTTAGAGCCTCCATCAGTCATTGGGCCTATATCGCCCTACTAAACTTGCGAGTACATTGTACTCAGTCTCTCTTTGCTGCCTTTATATTTGTATTTCAGAGGAGGACGACACCGAGCAGTTAGGTGGGTTCTTCGTCGACTACTAGTCCGGGGTTCCTAGGTGGCAGCTTGGGATCGTGGAACAAGCTAGCTTGGGTGATGTTTATCTGTAGGCCTCTTAGGACATAATTTGCATCTTGTTGTATTAGACAACGCTACCTCGCTTCCGCTTGTTGAATTGATGGTCTGTGACCTTTTGATGTGTGATATTTGTATTCTTCTCTTATATGAGTTGCTATATGTTTTTGTGTCGTAGAGTCTGTAATGTGCCAGTTTGTTCTACAAGTCTCGGTCTCCTTACTATACATGGAAGCGATGTCTGAGCTTATGGCATGATCGAGGTGTTGTGTGCCGATGATCCATTCCAAGCACACCTGCCAATGAGTTTTGGCCTGGGATTGGTAAACCCAGTAACCCTCGATTGTGTAGCATGATCGGTTACACAACGTTCCACTGTATAGTTCTGGGGTCGGGGCGCTACATCCTTCTTCTTCCTCCCGCTCATTCTCTTTCCCGCGCGCAGCTCACTCCGCACGTATGCCATGGCCCCCAAGCGCTCCAAGACTGCTTCCAAGGCCAAGGTTTCCTCGTCCAATCGGACAATCGACATTTCCGTCGCGGCCGCCGCCGCCAAGACTTTCTCGTCAAAGCGATCCATCTCCGCCGATTGGGGCAGATCTACCACAACGGCCGAGCAAATTAAGGCGCATCGGCTTGCCGGCCTTCTTCCCTCCAATGTCAAGTCTCGGGCTCCAGGAGATGAGGTGGTGCCCTCTCCGGCGAAGGGCGAGGTCGTCAGCTTCTCCGAGCACCTATTCCGAGGATTCACTCCCCCGGGTAACTTGTTCTTCCGCCAGCTCCTTAATTTCTACAAGCTGCGCATCCATGATTTGGCACCCAATTCTATCTTGACCCTCTCGAACTTTGTCACCCTCTGTGAGGATTACCTCCAAATCGAGCCAGACCTTGATCTCTGGCTCGAGCTTTTCTACTGCAACCCCCAGCCTGAGCTCTGGGGGTCCTCTTCTTCAGTGCGGCGCTGTTACTCTTCAGCGTCGCCTAAATTCTGTCTTCCCGAAACCTGTCTTTCCTAATCGTGTTAAGGATTGGCACAAAACCTTATTCTATTGCATTGACACATCCTCTGCAGATGAGCCCCATCTTCCTCTCTTCTCCGAGGATCGCCTAGAGGCGACTCCCCTTTTGAAAGCTAGGTGCTCAGAGGCCACCCGGCCCAAAGTCGAGTCCTTGATTAAACGGATTCAGGCTCTCTTATCACACAAGCTGGAGAACATGGATTTAGTACATTGCTGGACTACCTGGAGGATCAAGCCGCTGAGTCCTAGGACTCGGCTGATATGCCAATACACACGTTGTGTGACTGATGATCTCCGGACAACGGAGAAGCTGTCTGACGGCCCTGAACTCGGCAGATTGATTAAGAAACTGACAGGCATGCCAGTGAAGGATCAAGTTAGTTTTGGACTTGAACCTTTTTGCTCCACCAACCAAGCTCCTGCTGTAAGTATTTTATTTGCTTCACTTTGATCTGTTTTCTCTATTTGATTTGCTAACTTGACTTTCTGTCTCCTCTGCAGTTAACTGACTCCTTCTGGAGGCCAGCTTCTGAACCTGTAACAGAGGTTGAGGCTGATGAGGAGGTAGAAGAGGAAGCTTCTGTCACAGAGCTAAATGCTGGGGCAAAAGATGTTGAAAATAACGCTGACGAGGGGTCCTCTCAAGAGGCTCCTGCTGAAGACGACGATGATGAGGGGGAGTCCTCCCCGGAGGCTCCTGTTGAAAATGTTACTGGGAGGGAGTCCTCTCAGGAGGCTCCTGTTACTGAGCAGGGACATATGGCTTCTAGCCCTGCCGCTACCCAGCCAACCTCATCTGAGGAGTCCTCAGCCGTGAAGAGCCGCTCCTCTTCTCCCCCAACTCCCAATAAGAATGGGCCTCCAGAGGCTGTCCCAAAGGTACCTTTTTCACGAGTCCTTGGATCAACCAGTTCACCTGCTAAGTCTCAAGGATGTATGCAGAATGTTATTGCTGCTACGAAGAGGAAGCTGCGCTGCGATGGCCCTGCGGACACCCCTGATCCTTTGCCAATTTCACACCAGCGGAAGTCGACTTCTCCTCCTAGCAAAGACGACTCCTATCACTCTGGCATGTCTATGCCTTCTTCCGACTCTCAGGCTTCCCTAGACCTTGAGACTAATACTGGGTATGACTTCTCTGCTGACTTGCACTCATATGACTTCTGCGTTTCCTTTACATGGAATTGTTGCTAACTTCTGACTTTGTCTGTTTCAGGGCTCGGCCTTATCTGAAGGTCACCAAGCTCCAGAACATGGCTGCTGTCACATCAGCTCGTGGATCTATCGCTCCTTCGGCTTCTCAAACGACAAGCACAAGGACGGCTCCTTCGACACCTGCATCTGCAGGTGTCAACACTACAACTGCTCCCACTGTCCCCGAGTCCCTTCCAAGGACTCGGGAGAAAACTCCATTGGTGGTCCAGTCCTCTTCTGGGACTGATGGGGGGATACTTTATAGGTAGGCCCATGGACCCGGAAAGTAGACCCGCCAAGACCAAGAAGGCCAAAGCCGAGTCACGTATCAAGTCACATGGGCTGGGCTGAAGACAAGACGACCGAGGCCCGTGATGGAGAAAGGACCCGTTTAGAAGGAGTCCAAGTACAACCCGGAGCCTTAAACTTGGAAGACCAAGACGTAGAGTAGGATTCCGTGTTCTAGTGTGACTCGGTGTAACCTGTAAGTCCAGGGACCCGGCGGCCTTTATAATCGGGGTCGTGGACCTTAGATCAACAAGTGCTAAGCAATCTAGAGAGAGAGAGAAACGCCAAGTCACCGACTCCCCAGAGAGGAGCAGGAC
Source organism: Puccinellia tenuiflora (assembly GCA_012064385.1). NCBI lineage: Eukaryota > Viridiplantae > Streptophyta > Magnoliopsida > Poales > Poaceae > Puccinellia > Puccinellia tenuiflora. Next base: position 347,281 of record QRDG01002090.1, on the reverse strand, counting down.
CTACTTCCTGCTCCTCTAGGGACACAGATTTACCCAGGTTCGGCCCCTCTTGGTAGAGGTAAAGACCTACTTCCTGCTTCTCTTTATTGCTCTTGATCTGGTATCGATTACAGGGTTCCTGCTCCTCTCTGGGGAGTCGGCGACTTGGCGTTTCTCTCTCTCTCTAGATTGCTTAGCACTTGTTGATCTAAGGTCCAGGACCCCGATTATAAAGGCCGCCGGGTCCCTGGACTTACAGGTTACACCGAGTCACACTAGAACACGGAATCCTACTCTACGTCTTGGTCTTCCAAGTTTAAGGCTCCGGGTTGTACTTGGACTCCTTCTAAACGGGTCCTTTCTCCATCACGGGCCTCGGTCGGCTTGTCTTCAGCCCAGCCCATGTGACTTGATACGTGACTCGGCTTTGTTCACCACACCCACCGGTCATGCGGAGGAGGCTTGCCGCTGAGCTTCCTAGTCATGCGGAGGCGCCGCGAGGAGCTCACCTCGATCCAGCATCGCAGAGCCAGGAGTCGCCTGCGCGGAGGAGCCAATGTCAACCCTATTGCTTTGTTCACCACACCCACCGGTCCAGGCGTAGGAGCCGGGCTGGGGAGTTCATCAGCTGCAGGAGGCGGCGCAGGGGGAGGACCACCACCACCACCACCACCCCCAGAAGGACCGGGAGGCAGCCGTATCAACGGACCACCGCCTGAAGGAGGAGTCGGAGGAGGAGCATCTGGTGGCTTAGGATCTCAGCCTAACAGATTTCATACTCCAGAGGGACATTACTCTAATCCTATGGACAACGTTCATGCGGCGACTCTGAGATTGGAGAATATCTTGGTACCAGAGGGACCAGCAGGTCAGGAGACTCGTGAGGCTATCGAGCTACTGAAGACAGCTTTGACTCAGCAAGCTTTGTATCCAACTTTTCCAGATGCAAGTAGGCTACATTCAACACCTTTTAACTCAGGCACGAGGAGTCGGCACGGCGAGTCCAACCCGGCCAACTCTACAAGTGCAAGGCGTCGTGAACAAGAGAGGAATCGCGCAAATATACCAACTACTTCACGAGCTCAGCTAGTGGTTGATGAAGCAAGGCAACGACGAGAAAGAGAAGCAGCAAGAGCTCGGGAGGCAGAGAAGGACAGAGCGTTAGCGGGTGCAGCTAACCCGCCTCAGCCAACCCGGGCGCACTGAGGAGGTGACTTCCCCTGGTGCTTCCCCAGCATTAACAGGACCAGAGTGCTTGTCTGATGCCATCAGGTCCGAGTCCTTCCCCAGCAGTTTCAAGGAGCCGCGCAAGGTTCCAAATTATGAGCCCAACATGGACCCGACTTCTTGGTTGGGCACTTACGAGATGGCTATGAGTATTCGTAATGCCACAGGTAATCTGTGTGCCAAGTTTATGTATCTTATGATGGAGGGGGCAGCCAAGGTTTGGATGCGCAACTTGCCTCCTAGGTCAATCAACTCTTGGGAGCAATTGAAGGCGGCTTTTATTCAGAACTTCCAGGGCACATGCAAAAAGCTTAGTACCATCGAGGACCTGGAGCGGTGCGTTCAGAGGAAGGGCGAGTCAGCAAGGCACTGGATGAAGCGGGTCTCAGAGATCATTAACTCATCACAAGGACTCCCACCGGTCTTAGTGCTAATGGCGATGGAGAGAAATTGCAGCTACAATCCCTTGAGTTGGAAGCTCGGTCGCATGAAGGAGAGTCTGAATCAGGGCATTCCCCTGACAATCGGTGAAATCATGGCAGGTGCTAATAAGCACGCAGCCACAAATAAAACCAAGGACCAGGAGGAAGGAAATAAAGGACAGGGTGGCAATAATCAGAACCAGAATCAAAACCAGAATCAAGGTGGTAGCAAGCGGCCATATGGAGATAACTCTGACCTAGTGGCTAACACAAATACTGGGGTCAGACGCAAGGACAATAATTCTCACGGATACCAAGGCCGTACTCCAAGCATAGAGGAGGTCTTGAGGATTCCATGCCCTAAACACGCCAAGAACGGCAGATGCGGTCATACCTTGGGACAGTGCGTAGATTTGCAGCATGCCGGGTTCCAAGGGCCAGGAAACAGAGGTAACAACAATGGGTATAGAGGAAACAATGATGGTGGACGACCTGGTAACCAGGGTGGAGGAGTCGGCAATAATCCTAACCAACCTCAGGGAGGAGGTAACCAACAGGGCGGGTTCCAGCAGAACCCGAAGCAACTTCAGGATAACAATGGGCAGTATTATGTCACAACTCGGCCACAGAACCCGAGTCGTGGTTGTTACCATGTCTTCACAACAAGCACGTCCAAACGTTCCAAGAAGTTAAAGGTTAGAGCTGTTAATGCAGTAGAGCCGGCGCTTCCACAGTGGCTCAGGTGGTCAGAGCAAACCATCACATGGAGTCGGGCAGATCATCCACCAAGAGTCGACAACCCAGGGCAGCTAGCCTTGGTAGTGGCACCTCAAGTTGGGGGCTATACATTGAACAAAGTGCTTATGGATGGTGGGAGTAGTATCAACATCTTGTATTATGACACATTCAAGAGGATGCAGCTGCAAGTTAGGCAGTTAATACCCACTGAGACAGTTTTTCATGGAATCGTACCAGGGAAGTCAGCCAAGCCAATCGGTAAGATTTATCTTGAGGTTGCTTTTGGCACAGTGGAAAATTTTCGTTCAGAGATTATGCCTTTTGAGGTAGTGGATCTTAAGAGTCCATACCATGCTCTCTTTGGTCGACCAGCATACTTTAAGTTCATGGCCAGACCATGCTATGTTTACTTGAAGCTCAAGATGCCAGGTCCAGCAGGAGTCATTAGAGTTAATGGCAGCAGATATATGGCATTGGAGTGTGAATTAGGTGATGCAGCTATGGCTGAAACAGCTTGTGCTCAAGAGGAGCTGAAATTTTACAAGGCAAACGTGGACCCGGAGGACAACTCGGTCCTTAAGAAGCCGGCCATAGAGGAGAAGATGAAATTCAAGTCAGCTCAGGACACAAAGCAAGTCGACTTCACCCCTGGTGATTCTTCCAAGCAGTTCACCATTGGGGCACACCTCTCTGATAAATAGGAAAGCGCGCTCGTCGAGTTCATCCATGAGAACCGGGACGTCTTTGCATGGAAGCCATCTGACATGCCAGGAGTCCCGAGAGAACTCGCCGAGCACAGCTTACATGTTAACCCTAATGCAAGACCAGTCAAGCAGGGTCTGCGCAAGTTTCATGATGACAGGAGGAAAGCCATAGGAGAAGAGGTGGCTCGGCTCCTCGCAGCCGAGTTCATCAAGGAGGTCTTTCAACCAGAGTGGGTGGCCAATCCAGTGTTAGTACCAAAGAAAACAGGAGAGTTGTGTATGTGCATCGACTTCACGGGCCTTAACAAGCATTGCCCTAAGGACCCGTTTGCATTACCTCGTATCGACCAGATCATCGACTCCACAGCGGGGTCAGAGTTGCTTTGTTTGTTAGATGCCTATTCAGGGTACCACCAGATCAGACTCAACATAGAGGATGAGCTGAAAACGTCCTTCATTACGCCCTTTGGAGCATTTTGTTACACAACAATGCCCTTTGGACTCAAGAACGCAGGAGCTACATATCAGAGATGTATCCAAAATTGTTTCAAGGAACAGATTGGAAGGAATATTCATGCTTATGTGGATGATGTAGGGGTCAAGTCTCAGAAGGCCGACTCTCTGATAGCAGACCTGACAGAAACCTTTGATAACCTACGCAAGTACAAGATGAAGCTCAATCCAACCAAGTGTGTTTTTGGAGTCCCTGCAGGCAAACTCCTAGGCTTCATTGTTTCAGAGAGAGGCATTGAAGCAAACCCAGAGAAAATCAAGGCTATTCACAATCTGCAGAAGCCGACTTGTCTAAAGGACGTTCAGAAACTCGCTGGTTGTGTAGCAGCTCTCAGCAGATTCATTTCAAGACTCGGAGAGAAGGCGGGTCCTCTCTACCGACTCCTGAAGAAGTCAGACAAATTTATATGGGACAAAGAAGCCGACGATGCTTTTGAAGGCTTGAAGAAAACCCTATCATCAGCACCAGTACTTGCAGCTCCTACAGATAAGGAGCCCATGCTATTGTATGTGGCTGCCAACGAAAGGGTGGTCAGTGCAGTAGTAGTTGTGGAGCGATCAGAGGAAGGAAAGGAATATCCAGTGCAGAGACCTGTTTATTACATCAGTGAAGTCCTCACAGAGTCAAAGCAAAGGTACCCTCAATGGCAGAAGCTAGTTTATGGAGTTTTCCTTGCAAGTAGGAAGCTTAAGCATTATTTCCAAGAGCATCCAATCAAAGTGGTGAGTTCAGCACCGCTAGCAGATATTATACGCAACAGAGATGCAACTGGCCGAGTCGCCAAGTGGGCAATCGAGCTGGGTCCTTATCATATTACATATGAGCCTAGAACAGCAATCAAATCGCAAGCTCTGGTCGACTTTGTCAATGATTGGACTGATTGCACGTCCTCTCCAAGTTCACCTTGCACCAAATATTGGACAATGCACTTCGACGGGTCCAGACAGTTAGAGGGCTCAGGAGCCGGCGTGGTTCTAACTTCACCAAAAGGAGATAAGTTGGCATATGTCCTTCAATTACATTTTGATTGCACAAACAACATGGCAGAGTATGAGGCTTTGCTACATGGCCTGCGTTTGGCCAAGGAGATGAACATCAAGCGTATCAGGTGCTTTGGAGACTCGGATCTCGTAGCTCAGCAAGTGTCTGGAACCTGGGACTCGAAAGATGCAAACATGGCGGCTTATAGAAGGGCAGTCGAACAGATAGCCGGGTTCTTTTCTGGTTATCAAGTGGAGCATATTGACAGGCGCAAGAACGAGGCCGCTGATGCGTTATCACGACTCGGCTCTCGTCGAGAGAAAGTGCCACCAAATGTGTTCTTGGATGAACTCCATCATCCTTCAGTCAAATTACCCTCAGAGGAGGAGTTAGCCTTTCCAGACCCAGAGTCGGTATTGGTAGCAGCAGCACGAGCAATCCCAGCGTGGACAGAGCCCTACCTAGCATATCTCCTGCGGGGTGAACTCCCAAAGGATGAAGTCAAGCAGAGACAACTCATCAGACGGTGTAAGTCCTACACAGTTATCAATGGCGAGTTGTACAGAAGAAGCGTTACTGGAGTTTATCAGAGATGTGTATCTCCAGAAGAAGGAAGGCAAATCCTGCAAGAAATTCACGCAGGAGATTGTGGTCATCATGCATCCACTAGATCCTTGGTGTCAAAAGCTTTCAGACACGGGTTCTTCTGGTTGACAGCACATTTAGATGCAGAGAAGATAGTGCGAGTCTGTGATGGATGCCAGAGGTATGCGAGGCAGGACCATATACCAGCACAAGAACTCAGAACTGTTCCTATCACTTGGCCATTTGCAGTTTGGGGACTTGATATGGTGGGTCCTTTCTCAAAGTCGCCCTGCCAAAAGACCCATCTGCTTGTGGCAGTTGACAAGTTTACCAAGTGGGTGGAAGTCGAACCTGTCAGCAGAGTCGACGGAGCATCAGCAGTGCGATTCTTCAAAAAGATAGCAACACGTTTTGGGTATCCTCACAGCATCATTACAGACAATGGAACCAACTTGTCAGTTGGGGAGATGGCCAAGTTCTGTGGTGAGAATAACATCAGACTCGACCTAGCCTCGGTGGCACATCCACAGTCCAATGGACAAGCCGAGCGGGCAAATCAGGAGTTGTTAAAGGGGATTAAACCTAGACTACGGGTTCCCCTGCTAAGAGCCGCTGGGAGTTGGGTTGAGGAGTTACCAGCAGTACTTTGGAGTATCAGGACGACTCCTAACAGATCCACTGGATTCACACCGTTCTTCATGGTATACGGTGCAGAAGCGGTTTTGCCCAGCGACTTGTTGCATGACTCGCCAAGAGTCGCCAATTATGTTGAGGCAACTAATGAGACTGCACGCCAGGACTCAGTCGATGCACTTGAGGAAGCAAGGGAGTTAGCCCTTGAAAGATCAGCAGTTTATCAGCAGGACTTGCGGCGATACCACGCACGCAGAATCAAGACCCGGACTTTCCAGGAGGGTGACTTAGTGCTTCGCCTAGTCCAGAATAAGGAAGGGATGCACAAGTTATCTCCACCATGGGAAGGACCGTTTGTCATAAGCAAGAATCTGAACAACGGGTCGTACTATCTAATGGATGTGCGAGAGCCGGCAAGTGTAGGCAAAGGAGCTGACACGGCTCATACTCTAGACCCATATGTAGAGGCAAAGAGGCCATGGAATATAGCTCAGTTACGTCCTTACTATAGTTAAAAGTTGTAATAGTTTTTCAATTCAAAGGCAAAGAGCCCAGTGAGCCATGCCTACATGTAATCAAATTTTCGTGATCAAAGGAAATAAAAGCCGGCTTCTGTGAATATGAGTCCTTTAGTCGAGTCACCCAGTGAGTGCGCTTTATTCGTTATGCTTGATCACAAAGGTTCTTGGGGGCTTGCTTTTCAGGAAAAAAGTCAAGCTTAGACCTAAGGACCTGGCACAGTAGCCAAACTTTTCCTAGTCTTCTCGCTGGTAAGTCAGATGCATCCTGCACAATATGATTAATCTACAGGCATGACTTGTTTCTATCTCTCATGGATCCTAAGGAACATATGAGTTAAGAACCTGTCAGCACAAGCTGTAAGAGAAGTCATGCAGTGCCTACTTATTCATCAGTGAAAAACTAGACGGGTTATAAGAACCAAGCCGATTGGCACAAATTCAAAATAGCTAACAAGCTAAATAGTTTAAAGCACCAGTAGTGCATCATTACAATTCAAAATAGCTAACAAGCTACATAGTTTAAAAACACCAGTAGTACATTATTACAATCCAGAGTCATCCAGAGAATTGTCCTTAACAGGAGCTGAGTCCTTGACTGGAGCTGTGGAGTCCTTAGCTGGAGACTTGTCTTTCGCCTGGGTAGCAGATGTGGAAGTCGACTTTGCAGGGGATTTTGTGGCAACTTTCTTTGTCTGAAAGCCAGTTCCCCTCGGGTTCCTCATGTGCTTGTTCAACTCCTCTTGAGCTTGGGAGCCGCCAGTTCCAACTCTTGAAGGAGTGGGCACAGCAGGAGTCTTTAGCGTGGGCTCTGCACCAGTCGAGTTGCTAGTCCCAGGGGCCGCTGGAGTGGAAGAGCTTGGCACGGTTGATGGGGCACCAGCCATGTCCTGTGAGGGACGCCCAAAGTTTATGGTTGGAGGAACTCCTGGATTAACCCTCTTGTTCTCCAAGTCATAGTGATGAACCCATACCTCCGGGTCCATCTTATTGGCGATTTCGCAGGCGTAAGGCCGCACTAGCTTCTCCTCAGCCTTGAAGTCATCTTGGCTGAAGGGAGTCCCATCTTCATGCTGCTCAGGCTTCCCCATAGTGAGCATTGCCGGCTCCAGAACGGTTGGGTAGTAGCTGTGTGCCAGTGCAAGTATCCTTATGGCAGATCTCCTCATGGCAGATTGTTTCCACAAGCGCATGTACCCTGGAGCTCTTGACAACTCATCAACCAAACGTTCAGGCTCTTTGGGGCACTTGCCCTTGGAATTAAGATACTTTACCATAGAGCGCGCACCCTCCTGCAGACCATGGCAGTGATCTAGCATGACATGGAGTTGTTGGCTAGTGGGCAGCTTGAGTTTTGGGGAGTCAGCCCCTGCAAGATAGAGAAGTCAAGAGAAGTAAGTCACTGAGTCCTTTGTATCAAACTAAAAGAAGGCAAGTGCAGTAACTTACCAAAGATATGATGGCACATAGCCCTAATTCCCTTTTGGCATACATCCAAGACGGCTCTCAGATCAGTGTGTGCCTTTTGGGCAGCCTTTTTTGCTTTAGTCGACTCCCTTTTCACCTTTTCTAGCTCAGCAGCTAGGATTTGTAACTCCTTCTCCAGTTGAAGGGAATGTTGTCTCTCAGACTCAGCAGACTTGGCACTGGAAGTCGCTTGGTCTTCCAATTTTTTCATGTCTCTCTTCATCTTGGAGACAACATTCTGGAAAAGCACAAGTCAGAAAAAGTAGAGATCAACAAAGTACAAGTCGACAGGCTACAAGTCCGAAAAACACAAGTCAGATTTTTACAAGTCAAATTCTACAACTCATGAGCTCCAAGCCGTCACAAGTTAACAACTTGGCGCTTGGGGGCTACTCAGGAGTCAGATTTTTTCTACAACTACATAGATTCAAGTTCTTAAGTAGTGCAAGTTAGCAGCTCCAAGTCGTCACAAGTTAACAACTTGGCGCTTGGGGGCTACTCGCAGATCAGAATTTTTTGTCTAAGTAAGTGCTAGTTCATGGTATTGGTTAGCTCCAGGTTGCCGCAGGCTAACAACCCGGCGCTTGGGGGCTACTCGTGGAAAAACTTTCTGAATTCAAGAGCGAGTGATTAAACAGCCCGAGTCCTAGTTGAGCTAAGGACTCAGGTCTTGGGGGCTACAGTGTGCAAGTTTTTTCTACCTAGCAAGTGATTTGAGTTCAGGTTGAAGCACCTATCTTAGCTCCAAGTCACCACAAATAAGGTGCTTGGGGGCTACTGTAATAGGAGACTAACGGAGAGAACATAAAGAGTACAAGTTAGAGCACTTACATTATGAATCATTTCAAGGGCCCTGAGGGCTGCCTGCTCCTCATCCTTTAGCTTGGAGGCTTGATCATTCAGTTCTACGGCCTCAATATAGGCCTCGTTGAAAGACTTATTGTCAGATATCCGGAGCCGGCTGTAGTCAGTTGAGGACTTTGCTGGCTCGGTGTTCAGCTGAGAAGTGGGAGCCGCCTTTTCTTGACTTGGAGGCATCTGAGTTGTAGTGGTTGGAGTCCCACCCCCAGAGGAGGATGGGATTACCAAAGGAGTCCCCAACTGAGTCCTTGGAGCGGACTCGGGAACAGGGGGACTCCTAGTAGTTGTTGCACCTGCAGATGCAGGAGTCGTAGGAGCGGTCTTTGTACTCGTCGTCTGAGAAGTCGACGGCGGTACAGCTCCACGGCTGGAAGTCACGTCAGCCATGCCTGGTAGCTTGGAGACCTTGGCACAAGGCCGGGCTCTGAGACAGGACAGATCAAAAGTCAAATATTGATTAAAAGGAAATACAGATGTCATGCTAGTAAAGATAAAGGAGAAAGTCATACCCAACGTTTGTCTCAAGATCCAAAGAGGCTTGAGAGTCAGAGGAAAATATTGACATTCCCGACTCGTAGGAGTCAGCTTTCTCAGGAGGAGAAACCGACTTCCTTTTGTGTGATGCAGGTAGAGGCAGAGGAGTCTCTCCAGGGCCCTCTGAGCGCAGTTTCCTTTTCTTGGCAGCAATAACTTGCGCAGCAATTTCTTCAGGCTCACTGGGGGAGCTGCTAGATCTTTGGACTCACGAGGCGGGTACCTTAGACACAGCAGCCCGAGACCCATTTTTCGGAACTGGAGGAGTCGAAGAGCGACTCTTGACATCCGATGACTCTTCAGATGGAGTCGGTTGGGCTCCTGCAGGACTCGATTCAGTATGCTCCTCGTCAGCATACTGTGCTTCAGAGGAGGACTCCTCCTCAACGACATTGACAGTGGGAGCCTCAGGTGAGGACTCCTCATCTTCATTCTCATCGCCAGCGGCAGTAGCCTCTTTAGGGGACTCCTCGCTGGATTCTTCTTCTTCAACAATCTCTGCAGCAGCAGAGGTACTCCCTTTGCCCTTGTCAGTTTCAAGGGCCAGCTTCCAGAAGGAGTCGGTAAGCTGCAAAAAAGGGAACAGAAAGTGTGAGTTAGTAAATTGAGACAATAAAAGCAAGTAAGAAGGAAAGACAGGTAAAGCACTTACAGCAGGAGCCGGACAGGTGGAGCAAAAAGGCTGGAGCCCGAAGTGGGCCTGGTCCTTCACCATTTTTCCGGTCAACTTCTTGATCAATCGACCAAGTTCAGGGCCGTCAGAAAACTTGTCGGTTGTCCTGAGATCATCAGTGACACATCTAGTATAAGAGCAAATTAGCCGAGTCCTAGGACTCAGTGGCTGGATTCTCCAGGTTGTCCAGCAACGGACGAGATCCATGTTTTCTAGATTATGAGAAAGAAGAGCCCGGATTCTAAGAATCAGTGACTCGACTTTGGGTCGGGCGGCTTCTGAGCATCTGGCTTTCATGACAGGAGTCGCCTCTAAGCGATCTTCAGTGAACAAAGGAAGTTTGGGTTCGCCCTCAGGAGATGTATCTTTGCAGTAAAAGAAGGTTTTTTGCCAGTCTTTTATGCGGTTGGGAAAAACTGGTTTTGGAAATACAGAATTCAGGCGACGTTGGAGAGCCACAGCGGCACACTGTAAGAGAGGGCCTCCAGATGTTTCAGGTTGTGGGTTGCAATAGAATAGTTCAAGCCATAAATCTAGGTCAGGCTTAATCTGGAGGTAATCCTCACAGAGAACGACAAAGTTGGAAAGGGTAAGGACGGAATTAGGAGCGAGGTCGTGGATGCGCAGCTTATAGAACTCAAGAAGCTGGCGGAAGAACAAGTTACCGGGGGGCGTGAAACCACGGAAGAGATGCTCCGCAAAGATAACGACCTCGCCCTTTGCCGGAGAGGGCACCGATTCATCCCCAGGTGCTCGTGCCTTGACGCTTGAAGGAAGGAGGCCTGCTAGGCGGTGCGATTTCAGTTGCTCCGCTATGATGGTTGAACCGCCCCAATCGGCGGAGATAGATCTCTTCGAGGCAGGTGCGGCGGCGGCGGCCTCGGTGGCAATGTTGACGATCCTGCTTGCGGAGGAGGCCTTGGCCTTGGAGGTGCCCTTGGAGGCGCGCTTGGGGGCCATGGCGTACGTGCGGTGCAAGAGGTGTGTGCTGAGCACGGGAAAGGATGAGCGCAAAGAGAAAGGAGAGGATTTGAGCTGAAGGGGCAAGTGAGGTTTCAAGACCTAACCCTTCGCGATTTATAAAGAGGGTAAAACCCTAAAGAGTTATAGAGTGGGTCCACAGTAAACTGTGGATGACGTTTCGGTAATAATGATTCAGCGGATAACAGTCAGAAAGGACATAGCAGAGAAAAGTCAAAGTCACAGAAACGGAAGAAGCCGGCTTGTCTCAGAATGGCGAGTCCTGTGACATTAAAAGTCAAGTTAACCATTCCTTGTTCGCAAGAGTCACAGCAGGACTCGGCCTGTTAGTGCAAAGGCAAGAGTGGCGGCTTGAATGAGGAAAAGGATGAACTCATTTTATATGTGTATTATGTTTTTATGCAGGAATTCATCTTGGAGCCAGCAGCAAGCGACTTGGAGCCTGTGGCTCAAGTGGAAGGAGTTGACCCAGGGAGTCGAACCAATGAGTTGGAGGAAGCCGCCAAGCTGCGCCCAAGATAAATTCGGGGGCTCCTGATGGGGGGATACTTTATAGGTAGGCCCATGGACCCGGAAAGCAGACCCGCCAAGACCAAGAAGGCCAAAGCCGAGTCACGTATCAAGTCACATGGGCTGGGCTGAAGACAAGCCGACCGAGGCCCGTGATGGAGAAAGGACCCGTTTAGAAGGAGTCCAAGTACAACCCGGAGCCTTAAACTTGGAAGACCAAGACGTAGAGTAGGATTCCGTGTTCTAGTGTGACTCGGTGTAACCTGTAAGTCCAGGGACCCGGCGGCCTTTATAAGCGGGGTCCTGGACCTTAGATCAACAAGTGCTAAGCAATCTAGAGAGAGAGAGAAACGCCAAGTCGCCGACTCCCCAGAGAGGAGCAGGAACCCTGTAATCGATACCAGATCAAGAGCAATAAAGAGAAGCAGGAAGTAGGTCTTTACCTCTACCAAGAGGGGCCGAACCTGGGTAAATCTGTGTCCCTAGGCGAGATTAAGCTCTCCTACGTACTTCAAGCATCGATGGCCCCCGAACTCACCTTCCTGGAGGAAGGACTTGCCGTGACAACCCCACGACAGGGACTGAGACTCCTACAGCTATCCCTCATCCTTCCCCGGCTCCTCGTCAGACGGCTTCTACAGCCCAACTCAACGAGCCGGCCAAGTCCTCCATCGATTATAGCCGACTTCGAGTGGCTGACAACAAGTCCTTTTCTGAGGCTTGGATAGAGGCCGTTGAATTGAATGACCAGGCAGCCAGATTGAAGGATGATGAGCAACTGGCCATTAGATCTCTTCGACTCATCCATGATGTAAGCTTTCTGACTTCTAGTCTTTGTACTCTCTGGTAGTCTCGTATTGCAGTAGCCCCCAAGCACCTTATCTGTGGTGACTTGTGGCTAAGATAGGTGATTTACTTTGAACTTTAACTCAATTGCTGTGTAGAAAAACTTGCACATTGTAGCCCCCAAGCACTGAGTTCTTAGCTTTTCTAAGACTCGGGGATTTAACTTGATGACTCTTAGGTAGATTAATTAAAAAGCTTTCCACGAGTAGCCCCAAGCGCCGAGTTGTCAGCCTGCGACAACTTGGAGCTGCAAATGGATGTAAATGACTGATACTTAGCTTGTAGAAAAAATTCTATTCTGCGAGTAGCCCCCAAGCGCCGAGTTGTTAACTTGTGACGACTTGGAGCTGCTGACTTGTTGACTAGGACTTGTGAATGTTGCATCTGAGAAAAAATCTGACTCCTGAGTAGCCCCCAAGCGCCAAGTTGTTAACTTGTGACGACTTGGAGCTCATGAGTTATATATCTGACTTGTGCATGTATGACTTGTAATTCCTGACTTGTGAACCCTGACTTGTATTTGCAGAATCTTATCTCCAAGATGAAGAGAGACATGAAAGAGCTGGAGGACCAGGCAGCTGCTAGTGCCAGGTCTGCTCAATCTAAAAGGGAGCACTCCCTTCAAGTGGAAAAAGATTTGAAGATTGTATCTGCTCAGTTGGAGCAGGTCAAGCAAGAGTCGGAGACAGCCAAGAAAACTGCCCTGAAAGCTCATATTGAGCTAAAAGCAGTATATGACACCTGCCGCAAAGGCATTGGAGCCATGTGCCAACATATCTTTGGTAAGTTTATATCTTTACTAACTCCTTCTTTGCACTTATTTTGAAGCACCTCTTAACTTATACTCACTGATTTCTTTCTACAGGGTCTGACTCCCCAAAGCTCAAGTTGCCCGTTAGCAAGCATCTGCATGAGATGCTGGACCATTGTCATGGGCTACAAGAGGGAGCCCGTGCAGTGGTAAAGTACTTAAATGCTAAAGGCAAGTGCCCCAAGGA